>QKQZ01021811.1:0-29050 GCA_003595255.1 Solenopsis fugax | reverse complement strand
CATTTCCTTTATCCACCAGTCTTTCTCACGACCCCACGATTTGCACCCGTTGCCGCCGCCGCGCCCGCGGAAAGGATGAAAGCAGTCGGCCGAGCGGCTGCTGCTCAAACTCGGCAAATTGCGCGTACAATTTTTTTTTACCGGCGAACACGAGATCGACATCGATTTCCTTTATTTCCAGAATGTTGGATTCTACGTGAATTGAATTGTGGCAACTGTGCTTTATGAAGCGCATGCAATTTTTTTACCGGTGAACGCGAAATCGCCATCGATTTCCTCTATTTTCAGAATGTTGAATTTTACTACGTGAATTGAATTGTGCCTTATGAAGGTACAGCAGCGCCGTTTACTGGGAGCGTCCTGATAAAGCCATATCGTGTTTGCTAGATCGAACCCGACAGACTGAGGTTCAAATGGGGGATAGTGCCCGTGTTGTGTTACGTAATTAATGTCTACAGAAGCATACACGTTTATAGACGCGATTAACATTCTAATAATAATGTACCGCTATTATCTACACAGAAAAATACTAAACGAAAGTGATTACACTGAGAAAATTATTTATTAAAATCAAAAAATTCTCTCGATTAAAAAAAATGATTTATTTGTAGATTTATAACTAAATATTTATTCGAAACAAATTAATACGTTTTGTTGTTGATAAAAAAAATGTTTTTTGTTTTAATTGAAAAACTTACTTGAACTTACTTAAACTTGCTTGACGAAAGAAGTTTAATAATTACATACTAACACAATAATACAACAAATAGACAAATGTTGAACATAGAAATATTTGCATTGAAAATTTTTTATTAAACTTAAAAGAATAATGTCCAGGATTAAATTTGTTATTTAAATTTCAAAAATGTTATTTTAAAAATCTTTTAATAGAATATATAGAATAGAGTAGAATATTTTTAAGATTTTTTCAGATCAATAATATCTAAAATACTTAAATAAGAATATTTAGATCAATTATAAACTATTAGATACAGGTATTTTCACTAATATATTATTAATACTTTATTTCTTTTTATTTTAGAACATAATTTTGAGGTTTCTATTCAAAACATTATCATCACTTTATAAAACCAGGTTGAGAAAGCTCATAATGCCTTTCATACGCCTTTTATTCTATTGTGTGTGGTTTTCTAATTACGAGAAATAAAACTTCGCCGCGTCCATTTGTCGACAATGCCTCGCTCGCTCTCACATATTAAAGATTTAATTGCTTGAATAAAAGAATTCTTTATTTAAAACAAAAATATACTTTTTTACTGTAAATAAATAATTTATCTACATTTACAAAATCAATTTATTTAGATCTTACTTATTTATGAAATAAATAAATTTATATTTAACACAATTTTTATCTTTAAAGTAATTCATTTTCTTCTTTAAAAAAATTGTATATGTTTTTTTTACTTTATAACATTTCAAATTAAAAAGATCCTTCTGTAAATTAAAACCAAAATTAAAAAAATTATTTTATATATTTAAAAAAGTATATTACTTTGAATGCATAAATGTTTTCTTAAATTTAACAAATATTTTTTTACTTAAGAAAAACACATTCAAAGAAATACATTTTTTTTATTTTAACAAATTTTTCTCAGTGCAGTTTATTTTTTCTTTTTGTAACTGTTATTTTTAACAAAGAATATCACCGTAATTCTTAGAATTCCATCCTAGAGCACTCTATAAATAAAAAATCTATTCTATTCTATCATGGATTTGAAAAAGAATTTAAATTCCTTCGAAGAATATTTTATAAAATTGTATCGAGAGAAGAAAAGTCAGAATAATAAGTAAATCGAATTTTTGTTTTAACCTAACAGTCTTGTTTGAAGTATATTATGTAGGATTTAGAATATTTTGAATAAATTTGATGCTTATGATGAACTTATGATAGATTTGCGGACATATAAACTTAAATAAAATATTTGAAATAATTTATTTTATTCAAGTATATATTTTTTTATGTGTACGTATAAATATTATTGTAAATAAATATGTTTCAAGTAAATGATGAATGTATGTTAAGACTCTCTATTATCAAGAAAATATAAGAAGAAAACTAAAAATTGAATAATTGCTTTTCTACACAGAAAAAAAAATTAGTATCAAATCAACAATTCATTGTTTCATATATAAGCAAGAATATAAAATCTTCTTGGAAGTATTTATAATCTCAAAGAGACAGAATTTGCTAACATAAAGACATTTTGTTTCTTCATGTCAGCAAATTATGTCTGATCAAGATTATCAAATTCTTCCAAGAAGATTTTATATTTTTGCTTATATATGAAACAATGAATTGTTGATTTGACAGTCATTTTTTTCTGTGTAGTAGAAGCATGATATTTTTCTGTGAGTAGGCTCTCATTATCTCTATTTTATTTAAAATTATACATATTGTATATATTGTTTATAAATTCTACAATATATACATTTTCCAAGTTAAATATTAATCAAAATTTCGTAAGTAAAAATTTGAAATAAAAGGTAAATTGTTCCTTATTAGTACGGCGCTATAATTAATTCCAAGAGAGCAATTAATTATCAAGCACAATATACTTCCTAAGCAGTTAATAGTTATTTATGCGGGAATTATCAGTAACGAGAATTAAATGTTAAATTATATAGGTGCACGTACTTCTATCACGTTTTAAGAAACACATGTATATTCTTGCTAGCTATACATGTTTAAGCCACTATCACATTTTCTTGTACTGATATCAGTATGCATAGTAGGTAAAGTCGTATTTTGTACTCCCAAGCATATTTAACGTTTAGCAGCTGTAATCTTTCTCGGCGCAGCCGAGTCAAAGTCTCGTACTATCATTTTCCATTAGTATCATTCCCGATAAAGGGGGATCGTGATGGGAATCGGAGATTATCACTTCCTTACCTTCTAAAAGCCACTGAATAATTCGACGCCTCGCTTCGCTTCATACTGGCGCTCGCTGGATAATTAAAGAAAATCGATCGTCCAGCATCCCGTCTAGAATCTTCTGCTGCATTATTTCACGTTTAGGGGCATCCGATCGAATGACGCGCTCGAACGGAAAATGGCAGCGTCCGTTAAAAAGTAACGCCATGATGGTATACTTTTATCCCTCTTCCCCGTGTATTTTATATTTAACTTTGCGACACTACCGCACACACGGCACGCGCAGCCGGTGGTTGCGTATAAAAAATGTTTACATGACTTTGGTTAGTCTCACGGTTTAATTACTCTTTTTCCCCTTCTTTTCTTTCTCTCTTTCGAAATAACTTAGTCACGCGGTATTGACATTGTCCGATGCGAACAAACGCACGAGTGCACAGGAAGCCGTACGTGTGGCGGATTTAAAGTCAGAAGACATCACATTCCACGAAGAAATGCACGTGCGTCGGCGGTGATCTACTTTCGCTGAAACTTCCAACGGATATTTTGATACCCGCATTGTTCGGGGAATACCGAAAGATCCACCAAAAAATGTAGAATTCGGTCGATCGGTCACAAATGCTTGAGGTATCTTATCGCTTTCCGCAATACTTTCTAACACGTTCCACTTCCATGGATATTTCTCACGAAAGTTGTGGAACATTGTCGCGCGTTTTGATAAGCAGGTGGCTTTAAATATCAACAGCTGAAATTATTCGAAGGGAAATGTGTTAATTTGCTTGGAGTTACGCGTGAAATGTTTGCTCGCAAACTGTATACGCTTTGGCAGCAGTGTGAACGATTACATTTAATAACTTTAGGAAGCGGCGAATTCGAGTTTCATAAACCGTTGTCTCTTTGAAATATTATCATTAAGTGACAATACGATATTTTACAAAGCAATTGTATACACACGTGTTATTTAAATAATATAAAATCGACCACTCGCCTGTGCGTGACAATAAATCATCAAGTCACGTTTAATTTGAAAACAGCACATAAACGCATTACAAAGCAATTCCGTGCGTGTAATTTTTACGTGTGAAAAATTCGTATTTCATTGCGTAATTATATTTAATTAAAAGCAATTTTATTGCACATGCATATCAATAATGCAGTCATATTTATCTACGATGGTACGATGTATGTACGTCTGATGCAGCAGATGACTTCGGCAAGTGCGATAGATTCCTTTCCGTGTTTTTTTATTAGCGTAGCGCCGATGAAGCTGTAAAACAGCGTCGTCACGTCGGCTGCGAAAGAGTCGTCGCCAGGGCGTGGAAGCAACGGTATCCGTTCTCTCTCTGGCGGTATCTTCTCATAGAGAGACAGATTCCACCGTAGAAATTCTCTTTCTAGTGCCTCACCAGTATCTCGGAATAATCACGCATTCAACACTATCATGGCTAGGGCTGGCCGAAAAGTCCAGTGAGTGGAAAAAATCATGATAAATTCCAGTTTCACCGTTCCGGACTTTATCCAATGGAATAAACCAGCAAAAACTGTAAAAATAACTAATATGTACAGAAGAGAAGGAGGTAGTGAAATACCATATTGTTTTCTTAAAATAACTCAGTAGACATTAATACGATTAATTCTTATGGATAAGTTTGTTATCTATAGAGTACTCCAATCATTCTATAGCTAAAAGTTTATCAGGTATATGTATAGAATGAACGTAATTTATAATTTACTGAAGAGGGAAAAAATAATACGTTTGTGAGGTAGAAGGGAAGTCGTGGCATCCTACCAACTAATGTCATAAAAGACACTTTTTTTATTTATAAAAAATTACAAATTCATAATCCTGTATAGATCTTACACACTAATAAATGCCATAAAACAAGCAGATTTCATAAACATTTTATAAAATATATTTTATTTACAAAAAATTTTATTTAAATAATTTCTTTGGTTTAAAAAAGAACTTTTTAAAATAATTTCTGTTAGTAAGCATTAATCAACATTCGCTATATGGTTATAAAGTCGCAAGACCGGTCTTACGTTCATAGTGCAAATGGCTCACAACTATTTCACGACTCTATCACTACACGATATAATTTTGTATGCCGAATTCATACACACATTACGGCACACATTAAATTTAATTACATTACTTAAAGGCCACATTCAGGACTTTCAAGCTAGATTAAAGTTAAAAAATTAATTTCTACACTACTTCTCAAAATTACATAGAGAGTATATACCTATAAAAGTAATCTCTGCTACCTGCAAACTAAAATTTAGCTTTTATAAAAATGCAATGAACACTAATTACTACGAACAATGTCTCAATAAATGATAACGAAATAATTTTAACGTTTTCAGAATTCAACTAGAATTATTGGATATATCATAGTATTTTACATCTATTTTATGACCGTTTTCTCTTCTCTACCACTAAATAAGGTTTATATAATTGTACAAAAAATTATTTTTGCTTTAATTAGTAAATCATACTAATCGCTATTTAAAGAAAAATGAAACCAACTAAAAACAAATTACTAATTAATAATGAGACCTTATAACAATAAAAAATCTTTCTTCTAGTTAAAATTTGTCTTTCAATTAATTTGTAAAATACATTTTCCTTCAACAAAACTTTGGAGATATAAATGTTACTAAATTTTATATTAATTTTTCGTATAATGAGGAAAATGTAATAGTAACAGAGTTAAAAATTTTTACGTAAATAGATCTGTTTCGCATTTATTATTTATGGCACACGTGGCCTTTATTAATTAAACCGTACAGAAAACAATCGCCATTGCTTAATTACAAGGGACATGATAGACGTACCAGAGACGTAATTATTTTAAAGTTGTATTTCATTATTTACTACTGCAGATTAGAGCAATTAATAACAGATATTATTTATAGATCGTCGCTTATTGATTCTTAAGCTTTGAATAGAATAGAATTATTATTGATTTGAATAAAGTGTTATTATAATAGAGAGAGAGAGAGAGAGAGAGAGAGAGAGAAAGAGAGAAAGGAAGAAATTATATGAGAAATATGATGTTATATCAATATAATATATCACATTTTTAATTAAAAGATTTTCTGCAAAAACCTAACAAGTTAATAAAAATGAAATTTTCAACAAATTTCTCTTTTTTAAACTGTTTACTGTGTAAATTTGATAAGAGCAAAATTATAGGTTTTGATTAATATTTTGAGGAGCCATTTAAAAAAAAATTAAAAAACTGAATTTATTTGATTCTTTTGGGAGTTTCACATTTACTACTTATTTATTCTATAATTATCATATTTTATCTTTTTTATAACAATAATAATGATAAACAAAAAAGGAAATATTGTATATCTTATTAATTCAATCATAAAATAATTTTTTCATTTTTTATTTACAAAATTTTTAATTGCTCTTAATAAAAACATTCTTTTATATTTCTCTTTGTATAAATATGGTCATTTTTCTTCGGACATGCAATAAATACAGTTTTTTATTAGGTTTTGATTAATATTTTGAGGAATCCATTATAAAAAGTATTAAAAGAATCTCTGTACCTGTTTATTTCTTGCAAAAATTTTATATTTATTACCTATTTATATTTACATACATTTTTCGTTTTTAGTTTGATTCTTGCTTGAAATAAAATTGTTTACGATGCTATTAGATAGAAAATGATCACCATAATCGTGATTGTAGAAAATGGTCTTGTTTGGTTCCTGTAGAAAATTTTTAAATTTTTTAATATATTAATTGCACAAGAATCTTATTAAAAATCGATTATCATAAAAATATAATCGCAGTAAATGGCAATTTTTCAAATTAATATAGAATGTACGTTTTTGCATATTCTGAAAATTTGTGATTTCCGGTCAACTAGTTTGTGAAATGCTGCCATGAAAAAAAGAGATATTGAAAAGGAAGAAGAAATATCGAAGAGAACATTTTCATCCTTCAGAGAATAGAGCTCGAGAAGGAACAGGTGGTTAGAATAAATATGGTAACATTAAAGTAACATTGGATTGAAGCATCCCGCTTTTGCTCTAACTTTAATTGATGGCATTGCTTCATTCGCGTCACTCTCTTTTCACGTTAAAGTATGCATGACGTGCCGCGTAATCGACCGAAAGAAAATCTGCTAACAACTAATTAATTATTCGAAGCACGTTCCTTTTCCAATTATAAACACAACTGATTTGCGATGCATTTGGTATTCTTGCGCGCAGTATCGTTCGTCACAGCTTGTATCGCGGGACATCGAACTGATGTTGAAATCTAACCGATGTCTGCGATGTAACATTTTTATCGCGTCGCGAGAGGACGATGGAGACGGTCGAATGGAATATATATATATATCGAGCGAAGGTCTTTGCCCTAGGACGCGGCGGTTCGTAGACGGTCGATGGCCAGGGTAACAACCGAAGTAGACGTACCTTCCCCACTCAAGGATATCTACCCTTTTATACAAGCTGGCTCGATCGGACCGAAATTGAGCTCCAGACGAACCATCTCAGTTTTTTCCAGTCTCATTTCGACGGTTCGTGAGATTTTGCGGTATAATTAGTAACACACACACATACATTGCATATCGTATCAACTACTGGAAGCTGTCAGTAGTAAATGTGTGTTCATACAATTGATATCAGTCTCCGATATTTGACAAATTTAATTAAAGCTAATGATCTCTCTCGTACCAGTAATCAATTGCTGTTAATACTACAGCTTCTGGTCTACGATGACTTTGATGATAATAGCAACATAAAACAATGGTATTAGGCAACAAGCGTTTCCTGATATCCTTTATCCTAATCTCTTTAATTAGGGAGATCTCTAATCAAATAGTTTCGGCAGGCGAGTCTCAACCCGCCGGGAAACTCAAAGATAAGCTGGATTGCAGATGCGACGTGCATTAAATTTGATTGAGCAATGCCGCCTTACTGTCGCGCACATGGCGCCCGTTAACGAAGACAAATAGATTTCGCGAAGGTCAACAGCTTGCATAATTGTTGCTCGGCGAGAAAGAGTTCGCGTAATCTCAATGAGATAATTAAATAATTCTCAAGTAATTTCAAATCTAATTTATCATATAATCATTGTGCAATAACGTTCAGCGTTACTTAGCCGCTTATGGTAACCCGTTCTCGTCCGGATTATATCTTTTCTTGCCGATCGCGCCTCTTTTTTCGCAGGATGCTAAATTTAGTTCCCCGACGGTAGATCGTTTTCATCGCTACGACTTCCCGTGCATCTCGCAGCATTTTCCAGCGCCACGTAACGCCACCTAAACTCTCTTTCTTATGCAAACGCAATTTATCTCTGCGATAAAGGTTTTCATGTCTATCGATCTTCGCCATGATGTGTGGACGCTTTTACACGGGACGACTTCAGAACTACGACGTGGCTGGAAGACTGTGAGTGCATGGCCCCGTTGTTGACTCTTGAAACCACTCGTGGCCTAACGAAAGATTATGCATTTTCATCATCACGAATAAAGATACCGCGATGGAATAAGCACTTTAGCTCAACCTTCCTGCAGCCAAGTCGTTGGCCTTATACAACATTATAAAGACTTGGCAGGATTGTAAGCAGCTTGCTATCGCGTAGAATCGTCGTGTTTGAGGTTTAGCGCTGATAACTAAACCTAATACCTAACCAACTTTATAGCAGACAATAACGGAGGAAGTGATACATGGTCTTTACATATAATTCATACAATAAATAACTAAATTTAAATAACGCTTTTTTTTCATGAATGTGTCTCCGTGTAAATACTTAAGCCTGATCTACAATGTGCTCTTTGCGTCTTGTCTTGTGCCCTCTAGTTTTTGTTTTCTTGCTTTTTGTATTTTTGTCACATGGAGCCGAGAAACATCGTCATGCACAATTTGTTCCCTAACCTAAAATTGAGACCTTCAATTATGCAACGTTCCTGTATCCATAAAATATGTACAAACTATTTAAATCCGTTTATATTATCTCGTAAATAAAAAATGTTTTGTTTATTTACCTGGAATATTGTAGATATTTGCAATAAAGCTCCATATATTAACGACGAAATTNCAATAGAGCTCCATATATTAGCGACGAAATTTATATCTTTATATTCTTTGCACCTTTCACAAAGGCAAGGATTTTTTTGAACAAAATTAGCGAGCAATTCGCCAAAAGCTTCATCCTTGAATCTCTTTATTTTCTTTATCAGAAATGTTGCACTTTGTGTTCGACTCGCCGTGTCCGCGATACGTCGTTGTAGTGTTTAACGCAATGTTTCTTTGTCTTTTGTTGCCCGAGATAAAAGTTGACGAACTTCAGAAAAGACAAGAAACACGTGACAAAAAACACGATTGCCGATAAAACAGTGCGCGAAGAGACAAGAAAGCAAGAGGCAAAAAGCAAGAAACAAGAAGCAAAGAGCACATTGTAGATCAGGCTTTACGACTTCCAAGGTCTGTCCTAGGATAGCGAGACAGAGATAATGGAAGATACAAATATGCGGAACGCGAACAAATACCGCTTGTTATGAAAGAATGACATGGGGGGGCTCGCTCTATACGACGGGTTGTGCATCGCTGATCTAGAAAAAACCGGCTCCGCTAATGTCGGCGTAACTCGTACAATAGTTTCGTAATTCTCGGTTGTTAACAAAGGAGAGCGGCTGACACGACGACATGCGCCTTCGCCTTGTGTCTTGTGAAACGGGCTTCATGAACACCGTGTCGCTTAGCATGAAAGCATGGTATAAGTATATTAAGCTCGTGACATATGGGACGGCTCCTCGTCGTACTCGGTTGGCGGGACACGAGCGTGAATCACGCGGACGGTATATACCTGCGAGTGACAACGATAATAGAGCGCGCGATATCGCTACGCTATTTCGCGCGGCGCACACGATAATACCGTCGTGCCTGTTTGCGCACCGCCAACAACGCCACGTGCCGCGCGCGGTTTTGTATTCGCGAAACAAAAGGGGATCTCACCAGATCCCACTCATTACGGCGACGAGATGAGGATTTCGTCTGTGAAAAGCAAGACGAAACCGAAAAACTCGCTGCTGCGACGGTCACTCATCGGCAATGAAAATTATAGAAGGCCGGAAAAAGAATGTTGAAGTTCTTATTACGCAAATGAAATTCACTCGATTTATCTGATGCGATTGCGTAAGGTTTCTCCGAAAACACGTAGGATTTTAATTGCTCGGCATTATGCTTCCCGTTATCTGTATTAACAGCGGCATTTATAAATGCAGCGCGATGTAATGGCGCTATCTGCGTCTCTCCGTGTTCTGTTACGCGCGCTCGTATTCTCGCGTACGTTTAGCCACGTTTCGAGCCAAGCTCGACAAACATAATTAACGACGTACACCCGACGTTGCGGACCATAAAGCCATTATTGTTAAATTAAAGAAATTAGAATTTTTATTTTAGAGAAAGATTTTCTACAAATAAGAATGAAATTATTTTAATTATGCGAGTGTGCGAACTTCAATTACCCTAGTAGAAATTGAAACTTATTGTTGTCTAGTAATGAGATATAAAAATTGTTTTACGTAGCTATTATCTAGTAACGCTCACTTCTCCTAGTAGCTGTCTAATTTGAACTATTTATACTTTATTACCCTGTAATTGTTATTTATTCATTATGCAGAGATTACATTTTGATATATACTATTAGTACTGAAAATCTATAGTTCACATTATGTATGTCATAGATTTCAGTCACTAAACAGATTTTTAAAGAAATAACTAACCTTTAATCTGAAGCTCGAGGTCTAATGGCTAGACAATAGCTAGCTTACATATTTTTGAAAACGCAGCGCCATCTCTATCATTATTTTCCTAAATAGTGACTAGATAGTTACGTGCAAAAACTAATTACGAATATGTAGTGACCAACCAGTGACGAATTAGAAAATCTAATCTAGAAAATCTAATCTATATAGCTGGCTACAAAACTCTACACAGAAAAAAAATTAATATTAAATTAACAATTCATTGTTTCATGTATAAGCAAGAATATAAAATCTTCTTGGAAGAATTTATAATCTTAGACATAATTTGCTTACACGGAGAAAATTTTTCTCTTCACATAAGCAAATTATGTCTGATTGAGATTATCAAATTCTTCCAAGAAGATTTTATATTTTTGCTTATATATGAAACAATGAATTGTTGATTTGATACTCAATTTTTTCTGTGTAAAGCCCGGTTTTTCATTATCTAGTTAACTTATGGTTAAACTTGAAGTTTTAGCCAATAAGCCTATGGCATCATCATGGATGAAGCCCATTGGGTAAAAATCAGATAAAATTTAACCATCAGTCGATCAGATAACCGGGCCTAAATCAGATCGACTAGATCCATTTCTACGGATTTGTCCTTTAGATTTTTCCGATTGTCATTGCTAGTTTATCGATTGTCCGGCGCAAGCTTTTTTTTCATTTAATCATTAGTCACCATTTTATATCGTGGGTACTTGATCACAGTTTCAATTACTGCAGCAAGAGTCCTCTCCTATTCCACGTGTTCCACTCGTTAATCCTCGTACGAGCAACGGGGGCTAACTTTTATTTTCTCGCGTTTTCGGACGCGTCCCACGGGCAATTAATATTTTAACTGCTGCAGCGCGCGCATGTTGGAAATACAGGCGTAATGTTTACGCCTGTTCGTTGTATTGTATAGCGGCCGCGCTCGTCCGGCCAACCGATTAAAATTCATGGACGGATTCGGGCGGTGCGTCGCGAAAGAACGATAGGGCGAACGTAGGCAACCGTTATTACCGTCGTTATTCTCCCGTCCGTTTTCAGGGAGGACGAACTTTTTCGCAGGTGAGCCTTTTACTAAGCGCGGTGGAAGGTACGCGTGCACGGCACCGCGAAATTGTCTCGCGACTTAGGCGCCGACTGATTCATTTTGCATTTAATTACTTCCATGGTATCTACGGTATATTTTTAAGCGGGATTATGCTGATCTATGGCGCGCGATACGATCCGCCGCCGACTTTGCACTTAATTCGGAATTCCTGCGTACGCCGCCGCGCGAGTCAAGTATCCAGAGTGTTTACTATCGGGAAAAAACCGGGAAACTTGGAAATTTCGGGGTATTTCTTTTTTGTCCTTGAAAATCATGGATTTTGTTGATACTTAGGAGGAAATTTTTGGAATTTTACTTTTAAATTTAAATTCTGTCTTTCTGTCAAATTGTTTTTTTGATCATTTTTCATTGATAATGCAAAATGTCGACAATTGATTAGCAATAAATATGGCATGCACACTCTCATATATTATAATTAATAACTTAATATTACCTCTTTAGTGCATAGTTTCGTAATATGTATTATTCAATTTACACATGAATTTCATTTAACTATGTATACATATATACATATATGTATATGTAATTCATTATAATGCCCATACCTTATCGATCTAAATTGGCGGTGTTTAATCACCGTGAGCTAAATTCCGTGTATTGCGAACAGAGATCGTTATACGCTATTTAGTTCATATGATTTCTTTTTAATAGAGGAAATAAAAACCTGAGACGAACTATAATCAAGGATGTTATCTAAAAATTCTTAACTTTATTCTTAGTAATTATACGAAACCGTTTCGATTCACAGAATCTTCATCAGCCCCAAACAATTATATAAAATGAATGTAGCCATTAACTCATTTCAATTAAAAACACATACTTCGCTTCGAAACAATCTAGAGATGATCATCATAGCTTTCCCTTGAGCATATGTACACAATGTTGCACGTAAATTATAAATTGCATTTCGGACTAAATATAATTCTTTATAATATCGGACTGAAATGGAACATTCCAATCGATGCATGTTTTTGTATTGAGAAAGTCGATATCAATTTTTATAATGATTTACAACAGCATGACAATTCAGTCGTTTAAAATTGTCGAAATTTTATCGTAAAGCAAATACGTACACAATCAAAATTGCCTGTAAGATAAAATATTTTGTAACGCACATAATTATCCTATTTTTATGAATACTTTAGGATTTAACAATTTATAAAAATAATATATGTGTCTTATTGAAATCTTTTTTTCTTCAATCTTATTAATTGCAGTGTTAGAACTGTAATTTTCTTTCCTTATTTCTTTTTAATACTTTCTCAAATTTAATATTTACAACTTAAGCAGTTTTTCTCTATGAGTACATGGTTGAGGAATATTAAAAACCACATATAATAATTAATTAAATAAATTTATTTTGAAGCTGCAAAAGTTCTCTAATCTTGCCTCTGGAATTTTTAATAAAATTCCTGGAAAATCCGGCAATTCTCGTTCTTTTACAAAAATTGAGTAAATACTAAATGTCATGTTTTTTTATCGCTATTGATTTGCTAGCATTCCTAGCATTCTGGCATGCGTAAATTACTTCTAATTAAAAAGTTATAAAGATCCTCGCGAATCGAAAAATAAAAAAAATATTACACGATGTAAAACTTTTACGTAAAGAAATAGATAAATAATGCGTTTTTATTTTGAAAATATATATTTTTGTTAAAAAAAGTAAGATGTAAAATTAGAATAAATATGAAAATAAATAATTAATAATAGCATTCTCCAAATAAATGATACCTTCATGCCACGATTTAGCCTTGGTATTATCTAAAATTAAAAAAGTAAGTAATTTTTTACGCTTGTCATTTTCGACGGAGAGAATTTTTTACAATTTTATTTTTTGCGAAATTGTACACTTTTGAATTTAAAAACTATTTTTTCGCGAAAACTTCTTATTGTAATAACTTACAAAAAATTGGAAATTGCCGTGATCCGAATGTGATATCGAGAATGTTATTAAAAAAAATATTGCTTTAAAATTTCAAATTAATCGGATAAACCATGTTTAAGTTATCATGGCTACTGTTTTGAAAAAATAATTGACTGGTTTTCAAAGAAATGCGTTCAAAGTTTAACAAAACTTTTTCAATGTAATTTTGTATCTTACATATGTATATATATTTTTTCAAAACAAACACATATATTTATTTCTTTAAATTAAAGTTTTACATATTGATGAAAAATACTTTATTTTTCGATTCGCTAGGATAGTATAACCCCTTAGGGAAACCTAAAGTGTTGGAATTACCAACAGATCTTCTTCGAATCTTCTTAGCTTTATTGAAAATCTTTTTACATGTTTAAAGTACACACGAAGAATAAATTCCGAAATACTCAACTTAATCTTAAGAACGAGAAACAAATTTAAAAAAATCACCGAGGTCACAAATAATTTTTTAATTTTATCAATTCGAAAAAAATTTGAATCTGTCATGTTGATAATTCCGTCACTTTAGGATTTTCTAAAGGATTTATAACAGAATTTCGAAAAGATTACACAATTACTATAATATTTTGCTAACACACTCATTAATGTACTTTTGTTTCTATACATGAAATTTGAAATCAATTTATCGTTTCCAAAAAATTATTATGAAATATACTTCTGTATAACAGGTATTTTTAATTCTTATGCGAACAATGCACATATTTACCGTTTATCTATCACAATATCTCTTATATTAATAAGAACAAAATAAAAAAACATCAATGTAAATTACAATGTTAAATAGAATACATAATCAGTTCACCGTGTAATTTAGGAAAAATTGATCTCTAATACGGAAATTTTGAGAAAATGTCATTCCTGCTAATACACGGAAACAACGTGTTTGCTGAAGTATTTAAAAATTTAGCTAAATACAGGTCTGAAAATAATTTTGTTGGCTCATTTTGTTGGATCAAAATAATTGTGTAGGACGGTCAAATTAGTTGCTAGAATATCAAAACATTTTGCAGCTTTGATCATCATGCTTGAATATCCTACAAAATTATTTTAAGGGCCTAACAAAATTATTTTTAAATCTGTATCTAGCTGAAGTTTTAGACACTTCAGCAATATCGTTTTTTTTTTATTTACGTACCTCTTGAAACTTGACAACTAAGCTCTCAACTGTGAATACATATGTATATATTATCACTAATGAATGTGTAACCTCGTAAATATTTTATAGTAGTCATCGTCAAGCCAGCACGACGAACCTCATTATTTAGTGTAATATTGCCAACTCGTATTCATAATATCATTTAGTTTTTGCAACAATGTAACTTTTTTTTCAAAGAAGTAATGATGATGTTTATTAATATTATATATATAATATATAAAATAATGTATTAGACACATAATCTTTTAATTCTGTCGATTGAGAAAAAAAATGATTCAAAATACAAATTTTGCGTTTTATAAATATTGATACCAAGAGAGCTCTTTTTATTTCTTCTGTGCTTTATTTTATAAATTAATTCTTTCCAAATTAAGTAATTTTTTTTAGAAATGAATAATAAACCGAAAATTAAATATGACAGTTATATTCAGAATCCTTCACATAATTTAATAACAAAATTACTTTATATTATTCTGAAATTTATCGAATACAGATAGTCATTTGATTAAGTAAGTGCTGCACATCCTTAATTCATCAAATTGTAAGATATGCGTCAAGTGTCAAGGCATTTGAATTGCACTAATCTTTCTATTTTCCTTGTTACAGGTAAGTTCTTTCCCTGTTCAGTCTGATGCGTTTGGTGGTGAGTGATATTTTATATAATTATGCATATTTTTTATTACATATTTCAATTGTTACATATTCATTTTGAATATGAAATTACATCAGGATGATTACGCGATTTCCATCAAATGGAATTTAGTAGCTTTTTCGAAGAAGGATTTCGGAATATTTGCAATCACATACTGAAATTTTTACTTCCGAAATGCATCCGAGACGTATTCAGCAAAATGTAAATTACATGAAATGCTACATCGCTGAGATTTTCTTATTGTTTTTCCGTCCGACTGCCTTGCGTGTAACATTCTACGTTATGATGTAATCCAGCGATTCCGAAACATTTTCCTTCCAGTTTGTCACGACGATCTTCTATTTTCATAAATTTTCAGCTCCAACGGTATTTTTGATTTTGCATGGATGCTCGCGAATGTAACTCTTGATCAGAAAGCAGGAGAGGAAATTAGTTTCATGGATGTAAGCCTAAAAGCCGCTTACTTTACGCATTTCTGCCGAAAACTTGAATAAGATTTTAAATATGTAGCATAGACGAGACGCTTCAACTCTCTGTGCTATAAGACAGAGCGAAATTGCGCCATAGAGAAGGTTTTCCAACATAGAATTCCGCAGTTGCGATTCTATTTTAAAAGCGATAACTGGCTTCTCCGGAATGAGTCACGCTTTACTTTGCTACGTTTTTATCTTCATGTGAAAACCATATCGCGACACGGCTCGTTAATATGCGTTTAAAATGAATATGCGAACGAAGCGATAAGATGCCACTTGACAAAATCATTTGTTTAAATTCGCGTGATAACAAACAGTTACGCAAAGGTTAATCGACGATATCAAAAGCGCGCTTTTCGGTTCCACGGAGTGTAAGAATAAATAGGAATGTGTTTTTGACCACACGAGAGATGCGACCGGTTTTGTGGAGATTTCATGGATTAGAGAGGTTGCGACGATTTCCCGCGGCCAGCTCTCAGGGCCATGAAGTTCGGTGAGGGTCGTCCGGCAACTACTAACCGCAACATGGACCAATGAGAGGGACAAAACTTGATTCCACAGGATTACGCTTCTGGATGAAGCCTGGGAATTAGCCTGAGAAAGCGTAACGAGCTCGGCCGTTCCGCTAAATGAAATCATGTAGATTGTATCTCATAGGTTTTAGACTGTTTTACTATTAATGGCCTTTTTAGAAATTCTTGAAGAGCGAAAATACTTGACCGTATGAATAATGAGTTTCCTTTAACTCTGTGAACACGGAGAATTGTGTTTGTATTTGATTACATTTGACTATATGGTGCACTAAAAAAATTCAGGTGGGAAGAACTAACAATAAGTCTCAGAGTTGCACAAATTTACAGTTACGTAAACAGTAACCAAGTCAAAATGAGTAAAAATTATGTCAGATAAATAATTTAATGTAAATTATACTAAAAAATGGAGTCCACGGTAAAAGATTGATGTAAGTGAAACGTAGTCAAATATGTAATATTAGATATTACTATTTAATTACCATAAGGTTCATTCAACTACGTAATCTGTCTCATTGCGTCGGAGCTTCGCGCAATGCTCCATAGATAGCATCGGACCACAAGCTGAAACTCGCACGAAAGATTCAGCCAACAACTGGGTACAACACAAAACAGTCGTAAAAAAAACTTGCTTACCATCTATTATGCAAAGTAAACAATTCGTATTACAATTAATGCTGTGAGACTAGACATTAGGTTTAGTAATAGGAAGGTTAAAAAATACTTTTCTCATTATTATTCTCTTTGATAATTTCAGTTTACGTGACTCAAGTCCAAAGTTGAATTTATCCTAACATTGCTACCATCAACAACTTATTGAGTTCCCATTATTTCGTAGAACAGTTCAATTAACGATGAAACGATTTTATCCTACTACAGATTTATTTTATCATCCTCATAAAATTATTTAGTGAACTATACAATTACACTTCGTTTACTACTAATAATGATATAGTCAACTCCATAAATATGCCATACAACTAAATTTAATGTTTATTTAAAACGAACAAGATATTAAAGAGACATTAAAATTTTCTTGAAACATTCAGATAATTAGTTTGCCATGCTTGTCTTTGAAATTGAATCGGTTTATTTAATTTCAAGTTTTAACTTATTTTTTTTATAGTGTATGTGCTGTAGAGAAGTATCTCTTAGGAACCAAACGCGTTTCTATTTACCCTCTGTAGGCAATTTGGATTTTTTTTTACTTTAGCAGAATTTCACTCTTAAATTTTTTCAAAATTAAAAAAGAACGGAGTTTGGTTTCTCTACCTAAAAAAATTTGTTAAAGATAAGATCTTTCTAGCCAAGTAATGCTAGCGCTCGACAAACTGTCTTCAACTAATAATCTTTGTGCCAAAAAATATTGTTATTGTTGATTAACGTTAGTGTTTTCTGAAGTAAGTGTATATTTGCGTTTTTTCAATTTTTTATCACGTTTTAAATATTTATTGCTAAAATAAACTTTTCTAATGTGATGAACAGAGTAACAAGACGCTGGAAGATACCAATTCAATTAGTTTTTGATTAAAGATAGACATGCATGTTTCCCGAAAATGATGAATTCGATAAACCGAATGAACTTGAAAAATGCAAGAAGTGCGCGATTTATTCTTCGAAAAAGGATAAGAAAATTTTGTTGTTGTGTGATTTGCATGAAACTAGTGTGCGATAAGCAATTATTGTCATAATTGTGCTCTATAAATAACATATTTATATAATTTATTCAATTTGCGTATTATTTGTAGTACATTTTGTAAATGTACATATTTTTACAACAAATATTAATTTTAAAAAATCTTGCCCTTTTTATATTTATTACATTTAGGAGTCACTATAAAATTGTTTCACTTTTAGATGTCAAAATAATTTATACTTTTTGGAACCGCCGCAAATTTGTCTATTTTTTTGAAGATCATAGCGTAAAAGCTTTCAACACCTTTTTTAAATATTTATTTATTGTAAGCTATACATTTTAAATAAATTTCTATTTTTCTCGATCTTGCCACAAATTTCAATTTTTATTAAATAAAGATTTTAACATTCGGCTTAAGAAATTATTTGGTAATGTAGTACAGATGAAAAATTATCCTGAATTTTTCTAGATTTTTAAAATGCCTAGAGCAGTAAAAAAAAAATTTGGACTGAACAAAAAAGAGATCCGGATTGTCTACGCAGTAAAAATATGATTGCTTACGAAGGATTAATGAATGCATTATTACGCATAAATCGATTTAAGAAATACGATTATACGTATATTACGTGTATTATTACGCATAAAACGATTTAAGAAATATGATTACGTGTTATTAAACGACCGTGATAAAACTGGTAGCGCAAGTGCAGCTCGTTTCTCCAAACACGGGGCTCAAATGGGCTTTGTTCGTTCCCCCAGTAAACTCAAAATGAGCGTAATAAGAGCGGCCGTTATAGGTCACGCGACGTGTCGCCAAGCGATAATTTATGCCGCGTCGATCGTATAAACAAGACGCATGCGTTACCGCCGTTGTTCGTATTTTTCTCGCGCCCGGCGCGGCGCGGCGTGCCGTAGTTACGAGGTAAACGTGTCTCGAGTGCCGAGGAGTTTCCTCGATTTCCCGTTGGTCCGTTCGAGCGATCGCGAAAAGGAGCGCATTTCTTTGATACGTACGTACGCCGTGCGCCTTTGCGAGATTTATAAATAAAGGCGAGCGCCTTGCGCGCCTGTCGCTCCTGTGCTTCCTTACCGCGTGGCAGTCCGCTATTTTTGCGAAGCAAAGGATGCAAGATTTATAGCGGACTTTACGTAACAAGGGTAAGCTGGGGCCTGCGCGCGGACGAGAGCGCCGCAGGGTGTTTTCTCCCCCTGTCGAAGTTGTACAATCGTTTGTTTTCTTTTTGTCGCGGCTTAACTTTCCTTCTTTCCAAGTGCCAGCCAGTCAGCAGTCAATCAATGCCTGTCCCCGAAAAAACGACGGTATCGTAATGTATCGTGCGTGCACGACATTACGAGATTATTTGTATATGCACATTACCAGTGTTGCGCTTAAATAACTTAAAATTTACCTAGATAAAGATAAGTTACGTGTAAATGTATCTTAAATAAGATAAAGATTTAATTTTAATTTATCTAGATAAAAGATAAAAAAATATATAGTTTTATCTAGATAATTTTCATCATATTATTGAGCAAAAAACAATTTAGGATATGAAATATGTTCATATTTTGATTTCTAAATCAATATTTTTGAAAACAAAAGTTCTTCAAATAATTATACTAACAAAAAATATTTCTCATTAAATTTGAATCAATACGCAAATAAAAATCAAAATTAAAAATAAGTATAGAAGAAATATACAAATATAATTCACATTATATAATGACTGACAAAATATCTTGTAAGTTTTCGAATTTATAGTTTTGGGGCATTTTTTATATTATACTATTGTTGATCTAAACTGCGTATCGATATATATTGCCAATACTAAAAATCTATAGTTCACATTACGTACTTATCTATAGATTTTCAGTACTGGCAATAAATTTGGCAATTCTTGAAAAAAATCTGTTAGGATAAATGGTAATTTGGAGACTGAGGCTAAACACAACACTTCATTCTCGTTATTCGCATTACCTTAGATAATTTAAAAAAGATAACATTTTTTAAAATCTAAGATAAAGATGAAGATAATGTATATTATAATAATCTAGATAAAGATAAGATGAAGTTATTTCTTTATCTAGATGATTATCTAGATAATTTTATATAGATAACGGCAAACACTGCACATTACACAGAGAGAAAAAAATTGTAGTGGTGGCAACTACAAGGGAACAACCATACAGTTTTTGTTAATATAATTATAATATATAATTAAGTGAACTATATTATAGTTATTGCAACTAAGTTTATGGTTAAGAAAACTAATAAAAAATAGTTGTAGTATACTATATAATAAAGTAATTACAACTATTTTTTATTAGTTTACTTAACCATAAACTTAGTTGCAATAACTATAATATAGTTCACTTATGTAACTATATATTATAATTATATTAACAAAATTTGTATGGTTGTCCCCTTATAGTTGTTACCATTACAATTTTTTTCTCTCAGTGTACGCTTGTGTATGTGGTAGCATTAATCCAAATACATCTCAATTTATTTCACGAATTTAAGAGGAATATATGTTGAGAACTTTATCACCCGGACTGCGAGATTTATAATGTTTTTCCATAAGATCTCTTAATGCGCTGATCGCAAGTTCGCTCGTAATGTTATGCAGCTCGTAACTGAATAAGTACGTAAACCGAGATAAGCAGTCTCTTAATGACCGTCCGACTTACTTGCGGCCAGGTCTCACTTGATTTTCCTTTTTCTATGTAATTAACATATTTTTCTCTTAATTTTTCTGATTTCCCTGACGAGAGACGAAGCGTAGGCTAGTTAAATTGCCTACGTTATCTTCATTCACGATGCAAATGCTCATCCATGTCAAGATCTCGTTTATTGCGGCGGCCAGTCGATCTAACGGGTGTTCTCTTATGTACGTAACGGCGAATGCTCAATGTCCGCGGCACGAATTGCTATTCGTCCCACGGGAATCGCAGCTCCGCAGCGATTATTCATCTTTCGGAAGGCCAAGCACGGAATCCCGATAATCCCGGCACGCCAAGGAGCGGACACGCGAACACAATAATTTAGGATCGGGACGCGTTCTCGGCACCGGGAGTTACCGTTAAAAAGGATTGGAAAGATAGCACGTGGGCTTTCGGAATACGCGTGAAAGGTATTTCAAGCTCACCGTACAGTATTTTAATATTCTGAAGATTGATTAAAGTTAAAGATCCTAATATGAAAATGTCACAATAGTTAAATTTATTAATTACAATGAAAAACCCATTGAAATTAGTCGATAGTAGATACCGTTTAGAATTCTGCGCTCAGTAATAACTCTTACCCATGTACTAATCTATCATCTGTTATTGATTTTCACAGCTCGAATAATATTGGTTTATATTGCGCGATTGGTTTTGCCTTTTAGTTTTTCATGTTCAAGTACTATGTACATTATAACAATTGACTGATATTGACAGGTTGATATTGATTAATAACGAGTTTTAACTTCGAAGTAATTTAATACGTACATCACAGAAAGTTTTTTTTTTCTTGCGTTTCCACGTCATATTTTTTCAAAGAATTTAACATATATTTAATATTACAATTATTTCTATCATCTTTCCAATTATTGGACTTTGAAAAAAATTTTTTTATTTTACGATGAGATTTATCTTACGCATTTTTCTTTGCTTCAAGTGATATTATGTGTTTTCACACAGAAAAGTATTGATATTTGTGATAATAATTTAATGTTAAAATAATTATGATTAGGAGCTCCATTTTTATAGTAATAATTATTGCTATAATGTTAGTATTAATAACAAGTAATGTGTTACATTTACAAAAAAGTTGTAATTTACAATAAATATAATTGGTACTAAAAATATGTGACGATGATTTATAATCATTTTCGGTGTTAACTATATTTAAATTATGATAATTACGATCATTTTTGTTATCACATGTAACACATTATATGTTATTACATTATAGTAGTAAGAATTATTAAAATGGTTCTCTTAACCATAATTATATTAATTATTTTATTATAATAATTCCATAATTATGGAATTATTTTATCATTATAATCATAAGCATCATATACTTTTCTCTTCGTGTATAATTATTGATAAACAATAATATACTATATAATAATATGATATATTAGATACCATTCTCGATACGTCAGAGTAGTGCCAATCTGTGAATGGGCGATCACACAAACTTGTGCCATCTCATTGGACTTTCCGCAACCCTGAAATGCCAGTTGCTTCATTCGTCTTCTCTGACTCACAATGGCGCAACCATAGATGAGGAAATGCGTCTAGTCTTTGTGGCGACTTCGTAGGTATCTCTTGCGGAAAGTTGGTAACGCGAGAAGTCTTGTCCGCAAATTGAGTTTATCCGAGAAGGTCAAGTTTCGAGAAAGTCGATTTAAGATCATTGCTGAAGTGGAAAATGAAAATGAAAATAAAAACTTGAACTCATTTTTCTCCATATCCTTTTAAATAAATTCAGTATATATATTTCTATCATCTTTCCAATTATCAAACTTTCATAAAAATCCCTTTGCTTCGCTGGAATTTTTATCTCGGTTGCAGCTTTTTAAGAGGAATTTTTTCCCCCCAAAATACTTAAATGTACCTAATCTTGGGGTATCTCATCTCTACTTGCAAAGAGAAATTTTGAACTTTAATTTGCTTAAAACGATAAATATTACAATATTAATGACTTTTGAAAGCATTTAATCATCAATTATATCCTTTTAAACAAATTCAGTACATATATTTCTACCATCTTTCCAATTATCGAACTTTCATAAAAATTCCTTTGCTTCGCTGGAATTTTTATCATCAGTTAATAAGTCATAAAAGTAAATGATTATTCTGACTGTATATAAAAATCCAGTAAAAATATACATAAAAAAGAGTTCAGTTATTATAATCCAGCTTTGATCAAATAATTTCAGTTGAATGTTTGATTAATACAATATAATCAAATATTTAGTAATATTTAGTAATTATGTTACTAATAACCAAATATAATAATAGTAACCAATCGGTTATTAAACGGTTATCAAACGGTTACTAAATATTTGATTATATTAACTGAATAATTAATTGAAACTATTTCACCAAAGCTTAGTAGCTATTATCTAGGTTTGATTATTGTTACTAGACTCTTTTTTCACTGTAGTCGTATAGTAGAAAGACTAGAAAGTATCTTTTAGTACAATTTTTTCTATGAGCCATGAATTTTGATCGGAGCAATAGAGATACCGATAAAATCTTCTTAGAATTATGCATTATAATGGGCTGATTCATCAAAGTTTCACACGCGGGTGCGTTTATCTTTGATGGATTAGCCGTCGTGTATGGAAGCTCGGCATTTCCGTTACGATAAAGAGTTAACTTTCGGCACAAGACGATTATGTTCTCCCTCGCGCATGTGGTAACTAGTTAGGGAAGATAAAATTAGTTTTCTTTTTTTTTTCTAACAATGAGGCAATTATGTACGACCACGTGTGTTCGCAACGTGGGCAACGCAATAAATAGCTTCGTAGTTTTTAATGGGCTCTCGCCGAGAGACACGGTAATCCCTGCACTGTATTCCACGTTCGTTCGTCGTTCCTGCAATCCTCGGGGAAGCATTAATTAACGTTAATTAATTTAACATACTTAACGTCAATCCCTTGTCTCGGCGGTGAGGGAACGGCCGATATCCGGACGACGCTTGAATATCCACAGACCGTTTCTCGATTGTGGTCCATGCAGCGTGCTTGCGCAGAGCTTTAGCCTTCGCATTATCCGCTCGAGCTAATACCCTCGTGATTTCGATGGGTAATCGAGCCGAACAATCAACATGAAAATCCTGTACACTGTTATCGATAACCGATCAGCTCGCTTGTACATTCGAGATAACATATTTACTTGACTTATTCTAACTTTTAGATTATATGTAAACATAATAATTGTGTAAAATACGCGACGGACTTATATGTATAACAATATATAATTTACTTACAAGAATGAGTTAATAATTGTTCGAAATGTATTTATAAAATTTATTATAGCATTATAGAGTGCTTTACGTTTGCATTATTTTTTAATATAGTTTTTTTGCGACAATTACTGACTTACTTTCATATTTAAATCACGATATAACGAAATATATCGGAGATATAATAAATTATCAGAATTGTATTTCGTAAATTACCGAGGTAATTTTAACTTCACAAGTTCGTCTCTCTGTGATTCAAACTCAATCATTGTACTTTTCTGTGAATCACATTCAGAGAGGAATTGTCATATTTAAAGCTTTGTATTAGGTTCAGCCCCACGTTGTGAATTTTGGACATAAAATTTCCATCCAATGGCGATACTGCCGCGTAATTTCGTAGTCACCATGAGCTTCCAAGAAAGTTTCCACATAATTCGCGAATGCGAAACTTAGTTTGAATACTCTCGGCTCATATAAAACGTAAAAAATTGACCACGGCGAGAGACAGTTTTTAACTTGCAAGTCACCAAACTCTCCTTGCGTATACATAAATGATATAACAAAAGGGAAATGTGTCTTAAAAATCCAAAGAAATAGTGGAAAAGTTTAAAAATTTATATGTATTTTCTTATTTTATCAAATTAACAATTATAGTTTACCGACATAAATATAATGCGGACTTAGTGAATATTTAACGAATCCAGACCGAGATAAATTTATTGAGGAAATAAGTAAGAGAGAGAGTTGCCAAATGTGTATCAAATTATTTATTAAATTATTTATTAAATTATTTTCGATTTAGTACTGATTTATATGCAAATTAACATTGGAAATTATTGGTTGATGTTTCAGTTATTACTATAATGTTTAACCTTTTTCATCAATAACAAATTAATTTAAAAATCTTTTAACAAACTGCAAAAGTAACAATTTAGGCAACCGGTTGCTTAAATCATATCTATGCGCCTTTGAAAGTTTCGATCACTCATATCGCTTTCGAAATTTGAAGAATTTACGAATAAAAATAATTAAAAATATAAGGAAGCATTAACTAATACTTATATTTTTATTATAATTGATCGACAAAGAATTAAATATTTCATAATTAAAAAATAATAAAAAATAATAGTAACATGGTAATGCCGAGATAATAAATAAAACTAACGCGAATATATTTTTGCAATTGACATATTTTTATTCATATATATAATTATTAGTTTTACTATTATTTATCAGTCTTATTAATATCATTTATTGTAATGAAATTGTATCAAAATTAATTATATCATTGATGGAAATGGATATTAGGCGACCCATTCAGCAACTCTCCCGTACTTATTCGAATTTGTAGGTATTTATGCATGGATGCAGAATTGCATGAAATTAGACGGTGTATAACAAGGACTCATCATGGTTGTACCTCCTTGACATCAATCGATCTCCCGTCTGTCGATTCATCCGTGGAACTTCCTCGGTTGCCTTCAATGCACCGTAAGATCCTTCGCTGCACTTGAGAACCGGTTTTTCGTGCTTGATTCACGGAGCGAGGTTACTCTTCAACCAACCACCGTCGCTCCAGAATTTCATTCTGATGTATTTTTTCCGCATTCTCTGTCTCGCGCCGAATAAGAACGATGAGTTGAAAATTCTACGCCGATATTTTTTTTTCGTTCAGTATACCGCAATCTGCACCGACAGGTGGTCTTTTTTCGAAACTACGCTATCTTTTATTCGCGAGAAGTCGTCCTGTGGGAAGAAAGACGTCTGAGATGTCGTAGAAGCGTATCCTCCGAGATTGTAATCCTCGAGCACTTCGCTTTATGCAGATCAATGATGCAAGACTCTTCTAGCAAATCTTTTATATATTTTCCTTTCTATTTTTCGAAATTTATTTTATATACACAAAAAAAAGATTTTGCCAAAGTATCTAAAAACTTGCAAATCTGAAAATAATTTTGTTAGGTCGTGAGAATAATTATGTAAATTATATATTATATTTCATAATTATTTTAACGATGCAACAAAATTATTTTCAGATCTGTATCTAAAATTTTAAATACTTCAGTAAAATTGTTATTTCCGTGTATTTATATCATAACTTTTTTCTACATAATTAAAATAAGAGAAAAATATGAATTGAAACAATTTTTATATAATAAACACTTAAGGATATATTTAATACGTATATTATAACTGGAAATGTATAATATTTAATTCGATGTATTATAATTGTTTTGTGACGTTTTACATTTCATTGTTCCCATATTTTTTATCCGAAATTATTATCGAAGCTCGATGAGTAATGCAGAGACCGGATAAATTCCAGCCGAGCTTTATCTCCCAAACTTATTTCGCGCCAACGTCAACGGGTTGGATGCACTTCGGCATCATCAATCCCTCGCATTTTCCACTGCGTCGTGCAGCCACCCAAGAATCCTCGCGGTGTCGTTTTGACGCGCGCCCTGAGGAAATTGTCAAGCTCTGACGACTCTGATATGGATTTCGTTCTCCTTACTTTGCACCGCCTATCTCGACGGCGTCTAATTTATCTCCCTCGTCGTTTCCGACAGCGTGCAAAAACGATGGCTTCGCAACGTTGCGGTGCTCGACCTCGTGGCTCTTGCGAACAAATTTCGCAGTTATCGCATTTTTAACGAAGTTATCTAAAAGTTGCGATCTGATAAAATATCAATCTTATTTCTCGGAATACTTGAAGTTTCTCCAAGAAAACATCGTTCGATTCTGCAATACGTTGCTTTATTAATTTGATAACTTTTTTTAAATAATAATATCCATATTTACTGTAGAAATTATTTTAGGATTAAGTGTAAATAATTAAAAAAATTTTTTTTTACGTAAATAGTTTTTTAACTTAGCTTCTTGTACACGTAATTTCGTCCTCACGAATTCCATTTTGCGATAATTTGATCGAAATGTATAATATTATTAACTTTATTTACTGACACTCTGTTTTTCTGCAGTATTTATCTAAAATTTAATTTTCTTGTGGTCACGCTCGTAACATTTGCTGTCTGGCATATTAGCTTTAGTTTTTCGCCTTTTACCACTCTCTTTCGTCTCTATGGTGCCGTTATGAACTTTTCTAGACGGAAAGAGACTCCTTGTTTGTGAGTTTATGTCCGCGAGCCTTTTTTAGCAAGTTATTTTGCATTAAGGAATGCATAGCGTTGTCGGATTTTAAAAGTTTGAGTAATAGTTGCTACAAGCGTTGTTCAAATATTAAATTTGTCATTTTTTATACTTATAATATTTTTATTTATATATGTATATATTTGTGCATGATTTTATGCATTTTTCTCCATTAAGCTTGCACATTAAACTTTTTTTATTTGCATACACTTTATGTGTTATTTGCATTTTTATATTTACTCTTTTATATTATATTTGTAAAAGCGGTTTTCTACTTTTGTTTCGATATAGTTTAGTAGTTTAACAATGAAAGCTTATCTTTTTTTCCAAATCTGTAGCGCATAATTTATTCCCTCTCTACCGCCTTGATCTTTTTTTGTTCTCATTAATCATCTTTTGTAAAACTTAATTATCGTGAAAGTCGCTTCTTAACCTTGAAAATCATACTGTAAGTTCCGTTTCAATAAATAATTTTGGACATTACAACGACGCATTTTCTTGAGAATTACTAAATTGAGAATAAGAATGTTAAAAGCTTTAAGGATGTTTTTGTTATTCAACACGAGCTAAAAGTTATCGAAATTTAAAAATTGAAGGCTTTCTCTAGATTTATTTTTTTTTCTAATCAACAACAAAAAATTTTGTTCGCAAATGTCCGAATTTTGGCTCTAAAACTAGTTTCAAAGAAGAAAACAATGAAAAATTTAATTTATAATAGTTTTTACAGCGAAAATTACTATATTTTTCTGCAGTTTTTAATAAATAAATTTTAAACGAGTAAGTGGATCTAAATGAATTTTTTGTACGAATATTTATTATAGTTTTGTTAGTATATATGTACAAATTTTGATTTAATTGATGATGATACTTTTCCATTAAATTTGTAAATAAATATAATGTAATATTGGTATATAAATTAATAAATATATCTTATTATTAATGTATTAGTAGATAAATAATATATTAGTACAAGTACTACAAAACGCGATTTTACATAAAAATCAAAAAGTAAACAAAAAATTAAATAACTTTTAAACCAATAAATGAATTGTGCTCAAATTTTACACAGATACTGAAACGTAATACTAGAATATTCTATGAAACTTTTATATTTTTGGTAATGTAGATTTTGAGACATGACCCATACATCCTTAAGTAGAGAGAAAGTGCGGAAAGAATTTATAATATTATTATAATACCCAAACCGTTCTTAAACTAATGATTTTATTTAAATTATGAAGATTAAAATCATGAAAATATATAAATAATCTATGTTAGCAATAATAATCTGTATTTACACATTTTACAATTGAATTATTATATTATTGCCGGATCATTTTTGTAAATTGCAAAGAAAACAAGGTTTTACTATTTTACTACAGTTTTATCGTCTCAAGTATCAGGCATTTCTTCCGTCATGCCGCACCCTCATCCTAACTTATACATAGCCAATGTCATGTCCTCGCCATCCACGCTGAAAAATCCGTACCAACCCTCAGCCACGAATTTTGATTTATCTGCTCCGCCGTCGCGACCTTCATGCTCTCGGTACATCGGCCCCGTGCGTTTTCCACCCTCCCTCCCGCCATTTTCCATCCTTTCGAGTGAGAAAACATAGATAGAGGAAAAGAGAGAGAGATAGTGAGAGAAGAGGGGATGTTTTTTGCCGAACAAAGTAATTCCACCAGCAGACACCCCCACCAGTTTGTCGGTCGCGTGGTGATACACGTATCCCCTCTCTCTCTTTCTCTCGATAATCGCCGACGCAGTGGGGAT
>QKQZ01021805.1:0-16020 GCA_003595255.1 Solenopsis fugax | reverse complement strand
ACAAATTTGTTTGGATACAATAAAATTTATTAAGTTTGAAGAAATCGTTTTCTCTGTGTACATAGTGCATCAAAAATTTGTGAAATAGGGTAAAAATGAAAAATGCATATATCTTCCACAAAAATTAAGGTAGTGATTTTTTTTAGCTCATTTTGAAAGTCAATGTAAGGATTGTTTATTAAAAAATCGCTATTTATTTTCAAAATGGCGGAAAAAATATAAAATATTCTTGGATTTGAATGAACCCATACTCTAAGAGTTTTTGGAGTCGCTGATTATAAATCTGTAATCAAACTTTCAAAATTCAATATGGCGGATAAAAATACTAAATTTTGTTGAACTTGAGAGTGACGATATTTTGATCCACTTTATTGGATCCGCCATTTTGAATTTTGAAACATTTTGATTACAGATTTATAATCAGCGACCCTAAAAAATTCATGCCTCTATTAAGCCATGAATTAGATGCTAATTATTCCTAGGAAAAAGGCACGAAAGGGTTAATTAAAACGCTCAATTGTCAAAATCACCCAGGTACGATTCCGACATGAAGATAGCACACAGGAGGGTACGCGAGCGCATTGTCTCGCGTCACACCCTTTGACGAGGAAAGGGGGGAAGGGGAGGAAAGGGAACAGTGGAAGGGGGGAGGGGACAGGGAGCAGTTATGATCCTAATCTTACATCTCATTGTGTCTCGGGCTTAAGTTCCTGCCAGGTCAGCAAACCGTAGATACGCCCGTAACTTTCCGAATGGAATGGAAGAGAGGAACGGGTCCGCTCCGCAACTCCGCGCGCACAGGTAGCGTACAAGGCCCCCGCGATTATCGGAGGTGCCTCTCTTCAGTCTGGTCTAGACGTCGGCCGTGCGCGCACCGTTCCTTCCGACGTGCTCTCATCACTTCCCCCCGGGTGCGTGCCCCCTCCCCCTCTTCGCGGGTGACAAGGATCGCAAGGATTCGCAAGGATCTCCGTGTATCCGTTTACCGGGCGTATACCGGCCACATCCCGATCTTCCCCCTTTTCACGTCCGTTATATGAATTCTCAGGATCAACGTGCGCTTCATGGGGTTCGCGTGGAACGAGGTAAGAATTACGGTCTCTCCCTTGTCTCCTCCGTTTTACGCGGCTATTATCCGCTCGTGGTACCCGTTAGAAGAGCGACGTGCCTCGAGAACGCGGATTTCCTTAAGTAAATTTATCATTTACACGCGATTTCAGAATTTACATTTTAAAGTTTCGCTCTTTTATTTTTAATTGAAAATTAAGGCGAAAGGATTGGCAATTACAGCTTTGATTTTAGATTTTGTATTTTAAAGTGTCACTTGAGCGTACGTAAAATTAGGGGGAGATATTGGCAATTATAATTTAACCTTTTCGCTACCATATACGGATGTAGTGGCTTTCACCTATGCGTCCATCATGTACGAGAAATCATAGCGAAAATGTATAATGACATTACAATGATTCATCGTTAAGACGTCGTTACGAAAGAGTATCGTTAGGAGCATCGTTAAGAAGGAAAAACTTTCAGTGATTTTTTTTATCAATTTTTCAGTAAATTATATAAATATGTTGATTGACGATGTGATAAATTATACATTTCGATTCTATACGTGAGAGTTTTCTTCGAGTATAATTTGTTACGTCGTATAACGCTAATGATAATGCTTTCCACTCGGTTTCGTCGTCACGAAAGTTGATCGCTATGTGAGATATTATAAAATACTTAGCATTCTTAGCAATAATAATAAGGCGGTGCATTGATAGCAATTTCAATTTCTTTCTCACTTGATTTGAATAATATTGAAACGAAAACACCATGGACTCTTAAATTTAAAAATAATATAACCAGGAAACTGGGCATAAGGAGTCAATGCGCTAATAAATAAATTAAAAACCTTTGTTAAAAAATATAATTATGTTGTCCACTAAAATGTCCATTACGAATTACATGTTTCTCCATTTTGAGCCTCAGATTCACATGATAAAATTTGACGCACAATCTTCCGAAACATGTGATAAAAATCGTTGAAGAATCATTAAAAGTTTTATTATATCAATCGAAAGATTGCACGTCAAATTTTATCATTTAATTGATTTGATTGAATATGAAGATAGTTCAAAATGGAGCCAAAACATAATTCATAATGGACAATACAATTATATTTAACAAAGATTTTTAATTAATTTATTAGCGCACAGATATCCGCGCATTGACTCTTTATACTCAATTTTTTCGTTACATTATTATTTAATAATATTAATTTATTAAATATCACCAAATTTTAAATCGAAAAAGAAACATTTGCAAATAAAGTGGAAGAAAATTATAAAATGTTACTCAAACAAAATAAAGGGCACGATCCTTCTAGTAATAATAAAAGATAAAATAACGATGAGATTTTATCAGTGCGCAATTCGAAACTGAAAACTACGGTGGATGATATTATTGGCGTTCCTCAGGATTCCCAAATATTTACACTGCCATTATACGTGGGCAATTGAGTGCGATAGCGCCCGCTCGCGCGGTCATCGAGATTGAATATTTTCACGCGCCTACTCCAGTTTCACCGGCGCCTTCCCTTGTCCCTGAGTAGAAGGCGAATAGAGCGTGGAGTCGATCGCGTTCCCAGGGAAATCGACATAAGTTGCGTGTCGTCGACATACCGTGGGAACGATCCCGCAATGCGGGTCGCGACGCGAGAGAAAGAAAAAAATAGCAGAAAACACGAATGTTCCGTACGTCTGTAACATTATGGTTCCCGTAATTGAGTTATTTTGCGAAGTCATTTGCGCCTAGCGCGGATCCAGTTAGCCATACACAGTTGAATTAGCGCCGCGCTTCTGGTAATACCTGATAATTCCGTAAGAAGCAATTAGCTGAAAGTAGGAATCCTCTTAGGAAGAATTAGTTTTTCGACTAATTGGCAGTCATTACAGAGTTGTTACAAGAACTATTGCACGGACTGCCGGCAGTGTGTACTCATTGTTGTCGGAACTTTAGGGGAAAAGATATTTACTTGATTTCAAATAAAAAAAAAATTTTAATAAGTTTATAAATCAATTTAGATTAATATACCTAAATACATAAATGTATTAGTGTTAGTGTATCATATTAATAATATTAATGTATCCTGTGCACATATTAATATATTGTGCCAACCGTTAATCCTTTCGTTATGAAGAGTCACAATAGTTCTCGTCATACACATTCATTATGAAGAATTATAATGATTGCTGCGCGTGTGTAAACGTTACTGTAACTTATCATTAGATCACTTGGGATAATTTGTAGAAATATATTAATTCACCTGAATAACATACTAATAGCACATTTCAATTCTTCTATTCTACATCCAGAGAAAAGTTATGTTTAAATTGATCAAGTCGTTTCTTTAACTTAATTTCTTTAAGTTGAAGTAAAAATAATAATTTATTTGATTTTAAGAAACGACAGTTAGTCATTTTTAAAATAAATAAATCATTTGTTCAAATTATTTGTTTAATTTAAACAAATAATTTTTTAATTCAAAGAAACGACTGACAGAAAAGTAAAAAATAATTTAGTCTAATAAAAAGGCAACTATCATAAAATTTCTTCAAATCAAAGATACTTTTCTTCAACCGCACAGAAAGCAAATTTTTTTTGCTCGAAGAAACTTTTGTCTGAATGTATTCTTCTAGTTCTATAGAAAAGAAGAGTACTCTCAAGACAGAATAGCATTTTGTTGCCTCGTAAAGCAGCTTAACTTCAAAGCTGGTTACGTGGCCTCCCAAAGATTAAGATCGAACAATCGGGAGTTCGCGGAACGTCCGCGATTTCGCAAGAACGAACGATGACAGAGTTTGGGTGCAAATAGATGCGAGAAACGATGAGCGGCTGATATGGGCGAGGCCACAGTTTTCCAAGCAAATTCGCAAATCCGTTGAAGCGTGTCCGGCACTCACACGCCCAGGTACACGTATCCAAGGCGGATGCCTTACGTGTGTCCTGATGCGCGTGTAGGCACGAGCGGACACGTAAGTATGCCTTAAGCACTTAACTATCTGCCATTGTCCTCCTTTGAGGCGGCACGCGGGATGAATTTCAATGACTCCGCGACGCGTGAAGGAAGACACGAGAAAGAGAGAAAGGCGGCAGCGATCCGTCGCGATACCGGCTCCGAACGGATCGCTGTTATTTCACCGGATGCGCTTCCTCGGCTTCTTCTCTTCTCGTCTCGTCGATTGCAAGTGGAACGGCCGGCGCGCGTTCTCCGGTTCTCCCTTCGATTCTATCTTGAGCCTTCTAGAATCGGCGCGGGGAACGCGCACTCTCCGCGCCCGGTAGGCAAGTACCTTCTCGACAGCTAACGATACCGCGCCACTCTCGGTGAGCTACTTCGCAGAAGAAAGTTCCCAATCTCCTCCTCTCCACCCCCCTCCCCCCTTTCGTCTGCGGCACCGCGAGCCAACCGCAGAGATACCGAACGTGCGCGCGGGTCGTGATACATCGGTGCATGAGAGCGCACATATATTAGCGCGCAATCAGGCCCGCGGTCACGTTACCGGACCGGATCACCTCGAGGATCGCCGTCGCGGTTTCTCTATGTGCCTACTTAACAACACACCTTCGCTCAACCGCTCCTCCTCCTCCTCCTCCAACCTCGCCTCCTTTATCCTTGACTTTATAAAGAGATCCGCGCGCGAGAGAATCGATGGGAGGCACAACAATTCGATGAGATCCGTCTCTGTATCTTCTCTTGTCGCGAGAAAACTCACGTTCACGTGATAATCGTTCGCGCTTCAGCTAGGCAGCCGACCCGCCGGATAAGAACTCTTCGTGACATTTGCGCATCCCGATCGAGCCGCTGCATCTCAGCGTGGAAATGAAAGAATCTTTTATAGTACTTAAAAAAAAAGAGAGAGAGAGAGAGAGAAAGAGGGTAAACGATTTCGACGACGGTAATAATTATTTTGAGAAACTCTGAGGGATGATTCAAAGGCAAAGTTCGTGGTCAAACCGCAAACGCGATGTGCCTTGGGCACCGCATCCGCGCGATGACGACGGCGTGGGAGAGAAACGCGCGCGAGCGCGCGCTTACGTAGCTCTCACGTCTATGTAATTCCAATCCAATCGTTGTGGTCACGTTATTAATAATACCTGAGCAACGGTGGGCGTGCCGGTTGCAATTAGCGACTTCCTTTCCTAACGTAAGAAGCGACGATCGCGCGATAGGGAGGACGATACGCCTTGTGCGCGTTACGCGCGTTCGGCACCCACATCACGTCCTTCAATAATGCGGACATTTCGATTTTACATGCGGGTCGGCGAGCGCGAGTAAAGAGCTGACAATGAGAGCGAAAGTCGCGCTCCGAGCGCGACAGACAGCGTACGAGGGCTTGGCAAGAATCGAATATAATAATAAATCATGTGCGAGCGACGTATGTTGCCGCGCGTGCATTGAGAAAAATGTACGAGTATGACGAAACTGGCATTTTTGACATTTTTATTGTACACTGAAAATTTTATTCTTCGATTTGATCGAAGCTGCAAAAAAGTTTAGCGTATTATTTCAGATGGTCGAAATTTAATGAATTTTTCTTCTTGGTATAAATAGAATTTTATTGCAACAACCTTTTTAAAATTAAAAAAATTTATTAAAAAGTTCTGCTATTAAGAAAGTTCTGCTATTTAAAAAAATGATGTGTATAATTTGTTTTATATATTGCTTCTACTAAAATTTACAATTTTGTACACTAAAAAAAAATTTGTTGAAAAACTAAAATATTTGTTCCGATACAATCAGCTGAAATTGGGTTGATTCAACAATTATTTAGTTGCACAAAAAGGTAATTCGTTCATGTTAATTATTCAATTTTTTAAATTAAGAATTTACTAAATCAACTCAATATTAGAACGTATCGGACTAAATATTTTAGTTGTTCAACAAATTTTTTTCAGTGTACAGTAAAAAAAATATTTTTCAATATTAAATTTATATTTACTGAATTAAAAAAAACATTTCATATTTTTATAGAGAGAAAGTTGTACATGGAGGATAAATATGTTGGTAATTTAAATTTTCAAAGTTCGATTTATGCATAGAGAGAAAAAATTGTAGTGGTGGCAACTATAAGGGGACAACCATACATTTTTTGTTATTATAATTATAATATATAGTTAAGTGAATATATTACAGTTATTGCAACTAAATTAATGGTTAAGAGAACTAATAAAAAATAATTGTAGTATACTATATAATAAAGTAATTACAACTATTTTTTATTAATTACAACTATTAAAGTCATTACAACTATTTTTTATTAATTTTCTTAACCATAAACTTAGTTGCAATAACTATAATATAGTTCACTTAACTATATATTGTAATTATATTAACAAAATTTGTATGGTTGTCCCCTTATAGTTGTCACCACTACAATTTTTTCTCTTAGTGTGATTTTTTATCAATGCTACCGTCAACTATATCTATAATATGTTGCTTTATTATGCATAATTAATTTTAAAGGTATTAGTACAAAAACTATTATGTGTTATACATATATAATGGATAGTTAATAATTAAATAGTTTTATCAACTTTTATTTATTAATAAAAATGGAGAAAAGATAAATATAGATACCTTAATTTTGTATTTTGACAAACTAAAAATATTCTGGCACTCGTTATATGTCTTAATTGCAAACCAGTCACCTTATATTCTCGAATAAAGTAAACTCGAAACGTAAATCTTTATCGCAATCGCGGTCGATCTGACAGTCGAGAGGTGCAAGGACCGATTGCGCGTTGCACAAGGAAGTTCCGTCGATCCTTAATGGACGGACGGTAGTGCATTAGAAGTACGCAAGCCATCCGAGAAACACGCAGACGGATTACGAGATCGTAAGCGGGGGCGGGAGACGATCGGTGAAAGTGAGATCGGGTACTGTATGGGATGGTACGGATCGAGTCGAGGTGCCGCACGCGAGATTCCCATAGGATATCCCAAATTATTGAACCTGTTCACAGAACGAACGAATCTATAAATAGATAGATACAACTCCCTTTGTATTGTACAATAGAGTTATCAAACATGCGGATTTCTATTATAGAGATGTCATGCTTTAGGGAGTAGAATTTTTTTTTTAACAGTCTCAATATTTTTTTAAAGATGTCACGATCGATGTTGGACGAATAATTGGATGATGTATGAATAAAGTGATATATAAATCAGAAAATTACGTGTGTGTGCTAAACAAATAAAGATGAAGAGTATATATTTTTTAGTGACTCCTTGTTTAATAATTTTTATATGACATTATGTAACAATTTAGTTGTTTCTTTTTTTTCAATCATAGAAAAGAATGCTATAAAAATTGTATTTTACAAGAAATATATGATTTATAGTTGTAATTTTTCTGCTCAATTAATATATAAAAAGAATTACTTGACGATGTTATTACTGATTCATTAATCATTCCGAGAATCGTGATGTGATTTCACCAATTTCATTTTTCAAAAATTAAAAAGTTGTAATTGATATCCGTAAAAGAAAAAGATAGGTAATGAAAGTTATATTTTCACTGGAGAAAGGCAATCGATTTATTTATCAATAATCATTAACTTATACTCATTCACTGAAACATTTTAATCATTGCCCTTGTTTTTGTATTAATTATCATGTATAGAAATCGGAAAATCTGGGTAAAATCTTTCACGAGCGAAACATTCGCACAGCTTCGGAAAATAGATTATTTCTGCGCACATCGGAATCGCTAATTATTTTCAACGCGTGTCCCGATAACTGTACACCAGATGTCGAATAAATATAAGAAAACGTCGGGACAAAACAAGACGAGACGATCGGCGACGGCGACGGCGGCGAAGCGCGGATAACGGTAACGCGTGACGCGCTCGTTTCACCTGTCCCAATATGTCTTATATCCGATATAGTCGATCCCCCTGGCCCGAAGAGAGGCGAAACGAGCCGGTGTAACGAGCGCGCGTGTCCAACAATTTACATATATGGCGCAAAGTGCATCGTCGCCGCGCGGTGCGGCGAGCGTGCAAGGTGCAATCGGCGCTCTCTCGGCGCATCTCTTTCACGTTCGTGCATGCCGCGCACACACCGCACGTTGATACCACCTGAGGAGGAAGGAAATTGCGAGGCGGCGCGAGGGGGAGGGCGAGACCGTGCCGCGCTGCGGCTGTATGTCAGCGGGCCAAGCTAACGGTCCATCCAGACTCTCGGGATTCTCCGTAATCCAATCGTTGCTTTTCTCTCCTCTTCCTCTCTCCTTCTCTCCCCCATCCCCCGCCTACCCCATTCGCGGCTCGTTCCCCGGCTCGTTGCACATATGTCGCATCGGACCATGACGTTCGGCCGGAAGACTGAATTCGCTGGAACGATCGCGATAGATTTCTGCTACTTCCTTCCGAACTACGCTAACAACGAACAATGGAACTTGTATTTGGGAGAAAGCCACAATAATATTATGCGCCTCCTTTTGAATGCAAATAACTTTATTTATTCCGCAGTTGTTCGATCATAAATGGTTCGATTCAAAATCGTTATCGATTAAGTATCATTAAAGTGTCGGAATATAATTGTAACTCTCCGAAAATGAAATATGAAATTGAAACTACCCGATAATGTTTCAAATTAATGCCACTTTTCGAATTGATTTAATGATTTTTATAGAAGATAATTAGCAAGTTTTTTTTTTATTTTCCTGCTTTGCTGCTCAGAAAGCAATTCTTATCAAATATCGCTTAAATCCAAAGAATACCTATCCATCTAGAGGAATAACTATTATGATGAAAGCATCCATTGAGGGCTATTTATTTCGATGTTACAGATGCGGAAGTTACGGGAGAACGAGGGGAATCGATCGATACAGTCAGTATCTCGCATAGAGAAGAAGGTTCTCAAAGACGATAGTCACATGGTATGCAATTTTTTAGTACAAGTAACTTTTTTTATTAAAATAGTTCCTCTAATGCAAACGTATATATACGAAATGATTTCAATTATTTCTTTTATATTAATCGATTAATACTTCAAAAATGTCTATATGTAGGCAAATAATTTACATATTTGTCATCGTGATAAAAATATGAAATGACATAAGCCATTAAGGTGGAGTATCGTTTAAGGTGAGGTCATATATGCGCGCAATAGAATCCAACAGAGCCATAAATGAAATCGAGGTCGAGCGCCTCCGTGAACTCGCGCTTGAGCAGCAGGAAGTCATCGAAATACTTAGACAGGCAGTTAAGGTAATGGAATTTTCTCAAGAGAATAGATATGAATTAAAATTTTGAAAAAAAAAAAGTATTTTTTACTTCTTATAAATTCTGAAAAGTTACGGAATATTAAAGTTATTACATCATTGGAAGAAAAATATTTCAATCTGAAATTTCTGAATTTAAAAAGCATATTTGAAAAAAAATACGTATAATAAAAAAGTAGATAGATATTAAATTTAGGGAGTTGGAAATTAAATTTCGGGAAATATAAAAGCTTTTCTGTACTGATTACTAAAGGAAAGAGAGAGAAAGCTGGAGCAATTGTCCAACAAGAAAAGGAAGGAGGAATTTTATAAACAGTGGCTCGAGTTAGAGCCGGTGGCCGAAGTTGATGATGAAGAGGACCATGAAGATGAGGATAGCGCTCTGTCGAGCGCCCCGTCCTCGATGTCGCCACAACCTGGGGGCTATGGTCAGTGGCAGGGCAACGGTGTCACTAGAGAAGCATACGAAGCTGTTCTCGTCGAGATCGAGGAGTTACAGTCAAAACTTCTTAAGGAGCAACGCGAACTGTCGCATGCCAGGATTCAAATTTGCGACTTGGAGAAAGCGCTCTTGCAAGAGGTAAAATTTTTTCGCGTACTTTTCTCAGCAATTTCCTTTCGTTTAAGATTATAATGTAGGATGTAGATTGTAATCCGGGATTTTGGATATTAGATATTAAAAATTTTTTAAACTCTATTTTTATTAAGCATTTTTAATTCTTAATATTGCACATTTGAAAATTTTGATAAAGAAGAATTTTGTGCTTCGCAGAGATGTCCTGATCGAGACAAAGAGTTGGGCGAGCTGAATGATAAGCTTCGAGCTGCTGAGGAACGAGAAGCCGCGCTCTTGGTGGAGCTCTCGGAGATACGCGAGCAGAACGAGCTGCTGGAATTTCGATTGCTCGAAATGGAGGAAATACCCGTGCGCAAGGACAGCCCTGATGCGGTGGACAGCGGCATCGTTTCACCGGAACCTGCTCATACGAACAAGGTGAGCTTTATTCTACGCATATATAACGTTGAACCATTCCTTGATATGAATGATAAAATAATTGATCACTCAGGGAATCATATAGGATTATTGCTGAGATTAGTGCATATATCTTTGTTTCTCTTGTATAATATTTCAGGATTATTCAATCAACAAACAGAGAAGTCGCGCCGTGGCAACCGTGATACCCTACACGAATAATGCTACGACGAACTCTGTGAAGTCCACGTCACCCGTGTTACCGCGAAAGCCGCCGCTCACCCTTCAAGAGAGTGGTATCTTCGAGGAGGAGGAGGAAGACGAAGAGATGGAGAAAGGGTATGAAGATGAGGAGGACCGCGAAGTCGAGTTTACCAGCTGCGGTACTCAGACGGAAGCGCCGTCCGGCGAACTCCTACAGGAGGTGCAGCGTCTCCAAGAACTAAGGGCTCGAATTCAGGAACGAGCGGCCAAGATCACAACACCGGTCTTCCATCCGACTGATACGTCCAAGATCTGTTTCGATGTCTCGACAATGGACTCGATAGTTCAGCTGACCTCCTACCAAGAGCGCGTTCGCGACCTCGAGGAGAGACTCGAGGAGTACGAGGAAATCGATAGGAGCTGGGAACGAGAGAAGCGGCTGTCGAAGCAGCGGGAGGAAGAGCTGTTGGATGAAAATTACAAACTTACAGAGAGAATATACTGGTTGGAGAACGAACTGCGGACTATCGCGAAATGTACCCTTGAGTCCCTCGACGAGACTGACAGCGGGAACGGGAGTGGGACGACTGTCGTACAGCAAATGGAGGACGTGGACCAAAATGAGCACCAAGTTCCAGAAGATACACAGGATTCGAAAGATGTGCAAGATCAACTTAAAGATGCAAACTGCACGCGCGCTGTTCAGACCATCGAAACGTATGGAAATTACGTGACCACAGAATGCTCCCGATGCCAAGATAAAGACAACTCCGATCAGCAGAGTTTGACTCTGGGTGCTCAATGCAATGTCACAGTACGTAATTCATTGTACCAATCTAGTTTCTTTTATAAACTCAATTTAAATGTCCTAATTCTTATTTGTAACAGAGATAACGCATTTTTTCTTTAATTGCACATTCTAGCTTGTATCCGTGGAGGAAAAGGAAAAGGAGGACGAACTGAAACTCTGTAAATCCGACGAACCAGCCATTAAAGATCTTACCAAAAACGACTCGAAAAAGAAGGTTAGCCGAAGACGAGCTAGAAGTAACGAGCGCGAAATACGGTCCGTGAAAGCAGCAAGAGTGGCAAACGTCAGATTCGTCCGCGATGTCTCTTTCGGGCGGAGGAACCATCCGTTGATCTTATATCAGGAAATTTGCGTTTAGCCTCACGCCGTCGCTATCCGTCGAATCCTTAACACAACGAACTTTAGTAAGACGGGCGTGGCTTAAAAATCCGATAACATCGTCTAGTAAACTTTCGCAATGTAATTCCCCGTTTTCACACCGAAGAAAGTTGTGCTCGCGTTATAATTGAAAGCTGGTGCCTGCCCAAGTTGACGTGTAGTTTTTTTGAGAAGCTGGGGAACCACCCTCGCGACAGAGGATCGCGCGCGTAACGAAGCGCGTGTTCTCCGGAGCGACGGCTTCCAGAAAATAGCGACGAACACAGAAGAAGACCGAGGTCGTGGAGAAAAAGTGCGGATGAGGAGGTGAGGAGGAGAAGGAGAAGGAAAGCTAACCGTCTACGTGACTACCTTACGTCTTTAAGTACGTACGTATGTGAGACAGACGACCGACGAGCTCAGTTTCATTTGACGCAAGAAAAAGAAATCGTGAAAAGAAAATGCAACTTTCAAATTCGATGGCCAAGTGTAGCCAAATAATATCCCAGATTGTCCAAATTGCCGAGAACTGATTCTGTAAAGGGTCTCGGTTGCAAATTCCGCCGGCCTTTCTGTAAACATTCTGCGGTATCTGTTCTCGGCAAACTTGGCTGTCTTGGATACTGCTAACATTTTGCTTGCTGGGATATTGTGGCGCTAGAATTCTGTTTATTTTCCTTTTTCAGTTGTGCCTGTGATATATTAATATTCTCAAAATTGTCGCCGATAATAAACCACGTTTGTGTGTTTTCAAATCTTATCAGATTCAGTGTATGTGCGCTTTACGACTTTCTTTTATGTACATTAATTAAAGAACATCCATCGAGTCGTTCAAAATACTGTGACTAGCTATTTGGACTGTAGTAGCTTTGCAGCACGTTTCCGCCTACACGGCGTAGTCACATTATTACAAATACATTACGTGCTTCATACCAGTTGGTGATGGTAATGATTGTGCTTCACTTCTCCTATTTTCTTCATCTGTCTCATAGAGATTCATCCATGGCATGGACGTGTTCGTAAAAATTCGACAGCGGACATTAATTCCATTTCGAATAAAAATCGCATCACTTTGTTTTTGAGAAAAAAAAATACGCATCAAAGTTTAATATTTAGCGATATTATTGTCTTATAACTTTTCATTACGTTTAAAGCATTACTGCTACATCGCGGACTCGACTGCCACACAGAAAAGCCTTTTAAGTGACTACAATCACCTTTTATGCAAAGGACATTTAGCAGTACGCTATTATCGTCTTTAGCAGCGAAGGCATTAGAACTCGTACAGCACGAAACGATAACAGAAACATTCCACAGAAAAATTTCATTGCAAGATTGCAGTGTACTTATTGCACCCCGTAATATTTTTTGCAATATTTTTGTAACTGATATGACTACAAATTGCTGAAATTGTCTCTGTAGTATCTTATCGCAATTTACAAGATTACAATGTTGCCGTAGTATAGTTGGAAATTTCTGTGCTGTACGGGGAAAACGTGATATAAGCTCGTGCTTCACTATGGGTGTACTTTACCACAGGTGATCTATTTTCGCTGGAGATAAAAGCGAGAAGAGGTTCTCCGTCGTCTCTCGTCGTCGCAGACGCTGTCCATCAACCCACGAGTTCCACGGTAGAGTCAACGAACCCGTGGGTGAAACCCGCGGCACAAACGAGGTAAGATAACGTTTCTAAACGCTCATTAATATTAATAAGCGGCAAATTGTAGTGAGCTTCCCGTGCGCTTCCAAACACGAGTTTTAGATTAATTTATTGTGCGAATTCTACGTCGATTTATGTATCTGCGTATCCGATGTATGTTACCCATTCGTTAGAATAAAATAAAGACATACACACGGAAAGGACAATTTTGCTGAAATACAGGTCTAAAAATAATTATGTTGAATAATTAAAAAATTTATATTAAACATTTAAGCTGGTTGCTAGAATGTCAAAACTTTTTGCAACAGTATCATCATGCTTAAACGTCTTATATAATTATTTTGCAATATTAGTTCAACATAAAATCATTTTCTGATCTATATCTAACTAAATTTTTAGATAATACAATAAAATTGTTCCTTCAAGGTTGAATCAGTTTATCTACAACTGGTCTGGCTTCAGTCAAAGCTTATCTTTAATTTTAAATCACAAATATAACAGTTCGTTCACATACTGTTGAATGTTTTTTTTTTTTTTAATGATTCGTTACAGGACAATACGGCTGGCGCTGCTTGGTGTGCCCAAGTGACGATCAGAAATGGTACGTCCTAGAAGTAAAACGAGGGCGCCCGCGGATCGAGTGCCAACCTGAACCCTCGGTTTGGCGTACTTCACCTCCCCCACGTCACGACCAATCTTTTCATACAAGCTGTGAAATCAAGTGCCAAATAAGCCGTAGATTAAATACCCTTCACACGCGAGCGTAAATTAATATAAAACGTTATTGTAAAAGAATAACTGTAATGATGCTTTATGATAAGTTGCAGCGAGCAATAATTATTGCAAAATAATTTCACGTGTTTCAATTTATTCGAAATATCTGCGATTGATGCATTTCTATGAGATGGGGATACGCCCAGAGAGGAAATCAGATTAAGGGACGACTGCACTAAACGAACGTGTTCTTGTACGAAGCGACGTATCAGACGACGTATCTTTGAATTCCTAGTACGTCTATCGAAATTTAAATCTGCGCTTCGATCGTAAATTTAAATTTGATACGACGAAGGAAAAATTGCGCGCGCATCAGCTAATTTGAGATGACACACTTCGCACATGTGTCGCAAATTACCGCGCGATTCTTGATACGCTAGCTGCGCATTCAGCAAGCCACAAAAGCACGTCTGTGCGGTGCCATTCGCGCTGAGAACAAAGATTCTATACTGTCTGTACCAACGATCATTGGAAATTCTATTATATTTCATTATACACTCTGCGTGAAGAGTCGTTAGGGAGTAATTGTAGGAAAGTAATATATACGTATCATATAGGGAATATATAAATTCCCTTAACGGATCGATTCACTTCACTCCGATGTCTTCTTCTTTTAGACTTTCCTTTTAAATCTTTTTGCACGCCGATTTTGCGCGATATATAACGTACGTAATAGAATTATATACTGAATTAAATAATTCAGCGAAATAATTGCCTTCTAGTATAATGAATCTTATCGAAACTAAGATAAGCTTGCGTGTGTCTTTATATATCTGAAAAATATATATACGTGTATACGTGTACGTATGCTTCAGCATTTAATGTTCATTGATATGCGTGTTAGAGTGTAAACGATGTGTTTCTAGTCCTACTTTTCGTTCGATTCGTTTGAACACGGCGTGCCTTAGCGTGCACATTGACTTTGAGTGATTTGGTAGATTTAGTATTTTTTTTTCCGAGAAGTGTGTATATCTCCAAACGCTTACCGTATACTTATGCTGTATAAGTTTTTCGAGGCGAAAATTCAAGCGACTATTCGTTCAAGCGCCTGTTTGACCGCTATAACGCTGTTCGCCTCATTCACAGGTTCGTTTCATAGAATTGATTTTATTCGTCGCGTGTGTATCTGCAAGGAACGAATAAAATTTTGTCCACCTGTTTTCTGTCTGTCTTATTGTTAAAAATTCTACCATATTTTGTTAATAGATCCTGTTATATTTCTGCCGGTAAACAATGTCCCTATAAGCGCTTCATCATAGAATATTATACGAATATTATTAAAAAGTAAAATAATATCAAAATAATATCCCAAGAATATTATTCAATACTTCTAATATTATTTTAATATTGTGGGAATATTGTATTAACATTATATGTCCGTTTTTGTATAATATTCGTGGTATAGGGGAGAGTGGGGTAAATCGGACCATGTTTCAAATCGGACCTTTTTAATTTAAATGAATACGGCTAAGCAGATTTGCGTGCCATTTATAATGTAAAGTCCTTATAAGACACCGAACATGTGACAGCAGTTTGACAGTTCTCTGTCATAACATTCACAGAATAGACGCGAATATGTATTTTCAGTCATCATGCGAACATTTTTTTAAAAAATAAAATCCTTGTAAATTATTATTTAAAAGGTTAAAAATTTGAAAGATAATTGATTTAAGATAATTAAAGAATGTAGAATTCAAAAATATCAAGCGTTTTGTAATCACTTTTGTAGTTTATTGTAAAATTTGTTCCAAAGTTTAAAAGAACCCGTGTCCAAATCAGACCTTTTTTGGGGTGTTCAAATCGGACCTACATATACTCGTGTATGCCATAGGAGGAAACTTTTTCACGATTTATGTTTGTGATTTTTTTTTGGCTTTTTAGTGAAAAATGGGCCGCACTAATAAACGAAAAACAGACACAATAAAAATACAAGTGCTTCAGCTTGCTGTTCTCGATTTAAAAA
>QKQZ01021801.1:0-11095 GCA_003595255.1 Solenopsis fugax | reverse complement strand
AAATAAGATAACTTTTGGTGCAGCAATCTGGCAAAAGGACTGTTGATTTTACAATTTACTTTCGGTGAACGATCTATCGTCGATTTTATATAGAAAAGACAAATACCACACGCGCAAATGGACACGCGAGCATGTTGTATTCAAAAATAAAGAATACAAATAATATTATATATATTAACTCAACGTGTTATTAATATAATTAATAACACCGAAACAGTGTTTCTTTATTATTCTACTTTCAAGAAAGCGGCATAATAATTTACATAGATATTTATACATAAATAGCCACACTGAATCATTTCAAATGTATCATGAAAATCTCAAATTGTTTCAAATATTCAAAATCAAAATATATTTTAGTTTCAAAAGTTAAATATTTCGAAAATATATTTTTTTAATCATAATATATTTATATTATTATTTTAATCCATTATCTATTTCACGTACAGATATAAATAACATTTTAAAACATGTTGAATGTTTCAGCTTATCGTATATTTTTAAGGATGACTTTGAGGTGCTTCATAATTTTTAAGATTTTTTAAGCTTTCAAGAACTATCGATTTCGAATCATTATAAACAATTGGAATCTTTATTAACTTATATTAAAAATATATTCAAATATCCTTTACACAAAATGGCCCAATTGAATTGCTATGTAATTATGTGTACGTGTGGAATTAATATTCCGCATCCATTTATTCATTACGACGATGTTTGTCAACGATATATTCGGGTCGACCTACGATTCTTTGGACACGAGAACCGGTCACGTACGGCTCGACCTGGCAAGATGCCGAAATTATGAAATCAGCAGTACGTGCAGGGGATTTCCAGATATGGTGGAGATGAGGATAGCGAGTTGGATGAGGTACGAGCACGAGAAAGAGGAGCGCGCAAAGGGGTTGAGGGTTGGCGGAGCGGACCGAGAGAGAGGGAAAGCAGTGACAGAGAGGTAGACCTGGGGCACGAGGGAAAGACGTATTAACTGGGCTCCCGAGAGTGCTGTAACCCCTCCTACACGTCACCGCGTTGCGAGGCGCGCGTATGTACACAGAGCGAGCGTTATGGTGTCTCCGGGGCAGACCGCGTCTTATCAAGAAATATGGAACAACCGCGCGGAAATTGGAACGACCGCAGTCGAGCCGCCGAGCCGCCGAGCCGCTCGAGAGCCGCGTAATTATTTCTATTCAATTACGACATTGGTTCCGGAGCGTCGTTGGCACAAATTGGACGAGCTTTCGTCGCGGTTCGATGATTATTTAATAATTATACTCTCATAGTTTCTCCATTTCCGTCTGATCATTAAATAAAATTATCCAGAAAATGTTGTCTTTTCTCTTGCTTTTAAAATCTTAATATCAAAGGAACTATAAATCAGTAAATTCTGTTCTTTTGTTCTTGAAAGAGAAGTATATAATGGAACGAATCGCTGACTGACCGTGATCGAACGCGCAATCAGGTACATCCGAAGCCACGTTGCAAGTGTAAATAAAGGAATTGAATGGCTGCAGGAAACTCCGAGGATAATTAACGAAACCGCGTCCGTCGCTGCCAAGTATTCTGCGAGCGTACAGAAAGTGTTATCTTCGGTAGAGAGAGTGTCACTTCCTCCTCTCTCTCTCCGCTAGTCTCTGTCTTCCGTTGCAGATAATTAACGGTCTTGTGGCATAGTGTTTCTTCGTGCTAACTCTATCGCAGCCGAAACTTGGCCTTTGATCGAGCAAGACCTGCGACGTTGTAGCGAGAGCAGAACGGTTTTTCGGTGGGGCACAACACATCGATCTCTTTGTTCTGGAAAACAGAAGGGGAAAGAGAACTGCATCGAACGCGCCGCGTTCCACGAGTGAATCTCGTCCTGTTCTACATTCAGAGCGAACAAGTTTCGTTGGTGGCCTCTTCAGAAAATGAAATCGAGCGCTGTTCTCGCGCCAGGATTGTTCCGTCCGGATTGGACGGACGCGGATGCCCCGAAATGTTTGTCGCAATCATCATTTGTCTTCGTGGCCACCGATACAGGCGTAACCTGTCCGTACATCGTCGTTCTCTTTCTTCTCCTCCTCCACCCTCTCTCGTGTTCTCTCTCTCTCTCTCTCTCTNTCTCTCTCTTGATCTCACTATTTTGTCTCTTAGTTTTTCTACCTCGATTTCCTACTTGCCCGGCACGAGCCCTGCTCCGTTTCCTTCTGCCTTTCGTGAACGTGCGCTGAATTGTCCGGTTGTCTACGCGACTGTACCGAGAAGACTGAGAAAATCTTAGAACAGATCGAGAGTCCGCGAGGACAAACGGAGAAGGGCATGAGAACTCGGAACGTACGTGCTCCGAAGCGTATGCTTCGGAAGCAAGAGACAAACAAGAGCGGGGGAACTAGTTTTAAGAATTGGCTCGGTCACGTAAGACGTTTGTCCGTGACATCGATCGTCTTTGCCTGTTCTCTCCTTGGAATGAGTGCATTTTCTCGTCTACAGCGAAAATAAGAAACATGTCGGAATTTACGTGAATTTTCATATTTTGTGAGAACGTACATCTTTTAAATCCTGAGAGTGCTACGTTTTTTTTTTCAGTAACAACGCATTGGCGAATTTTTTTCGTCTATGAATATTGTAGAATAAAAAAAAACTGTTTAATTTGTTATAGTTAAAACCCTCACGCATTTTTCACTCGAACGCTTATTTATCTGTGTGTATAACTTGATATTTCAATGGTTAAAATAATATATCATCGAATTAATCCATCAATCGCTATCTTAAAACGCATGCCGGAAGCAACTCGGCGAAAAAGATTGCAACGACTGCCGCGAAATAGACGGCGATTTTCCACGTCCGACGTGGAAATGGAAGGAAAAGAAGAACCGGACGCAGATTCAACAGATAGACGAGAAACGAATCGTGAATAGCGGGCAATCCAAACCACTCTGGGGAAAAATAGTTGGACTGTAAAAGAAAAGAACGAAAAGGGAAAGAGAAAGAAAAAGAGAGACACGCTGACTTTTCTCACGGAAGATAACATATTTATGGACTAACGGTGACACTACTGTAATTATTACAAGTAGTCTCGTTGATCGACAAGATTCGAGACTTTAAACAAATTATATGCGCTCGTTTATGTGTTTGTAGAACACTCATATAATTGAGTGTTTGATGCACTGAAAAATTGTTGATATTAATATCCGTTATATTAATTTGCGATCTCTTGACGATTATCTTCCTAAAATAATCTCGATTAATAATCTTAATTGTCCGCGTAAAGCTTGGCGCGAAACGAAAGGTGGAGAAACGAGTTGTGTGTACATTATACATGTCGCTATCATATAAATTGCGCTGCGCGTGCTTATTACTTCGTAACTAGTGAAATGGCGCTATAACAGTGAATGATATACTTGTAAAGAGTATAACGTGAGGTAGGAAAGTGGAGCCCATTAGATTATATCTTCGTCGGGATCAATACGCCGGCTTATAAGCCGGCTTTCGACAAAGAGTAATATCCCTGCGATTCCTCAGTTTTATCGAACCTCACTGTTACGTCGCGCTTGCCACGCATACACACACCCACGCGCATTATTTACGTCATCAAGTTACGCTTATGTCGTTGCAACCTCTCACCAAGCGCGACAACTTTGTCTCTCAGTGGAACTTATCGATCTTAAGAGCTCTTAGCGCCGCATTAAGATTACATATAACGCTGTGCCGCAAATTAATCATATATACATGATTATGCGATGTAATATATTATTATAATTTTTGATGGTAGTAATTATTAATCACAATGATAATAATGAACGAGATAGCATCTTTGTTTATTATACTTACGGGTCGAAAATTATTTTCACGATATGCGATAAAGAAACGAATTGATTTCTGTTTCCGACGACGTTCGCGAAACGGAAAAGTTTCACAGGGTCGATTCGCGGTAGAGTGTCGTGTAGAGCGCTGTCGTAAACCACAAAATCGTTGCGAAAGAGGGATGGCATGATCCGACGCATAGAAGCGAGAAGTGGCGTTCGTCGGAAGTGCTTTAACGTGGTTCACCAGACCGAGCAATCGAACACGAATAAACACGAAGGAACGCACATGCTTCGATGAACGTACGAACGAGACGATCGACTTTACATCGACGAATGCATTTCGTTTTCTGTCGCCATCTCAAAGAAAAAGCGCTCGTCGCATTCGTCCACGTCCATCCGTAAATGTTCGTTCGTGACTGTTCGTCCTTGTCAGGTTTGTCTGGATACTCTGAATCCACCTTCACGCGCTCGATGGCAATCGATTCGTGGCATTATGGAGTTACGATTATCTTTCCGCAATAACAATTTCCACGATGGCCGTCTCTTTCCGCAGGTGCGCTAAGTCTGATTGCAAGCGCCACTGCAGTTACGGCATTAAAGCGCAGAGAGATATGCAAGATCTAAAGCCCTAGGTGCGCGATATACGCGATCGTGGGACGTGCCAGTAATGGATGCTTATCTCGTCGCACGCTGCTGGACGCGAGACCGCCGTTTGTCCGGTCTCACGGCTAGTAATCGATTGGTTCCTTTGTTACTTTGCAAGGCCAGTGACCGAGCGAGAGGACGTTGGAATGATAAATAAGCGAAAGCGGCTTCTTTCCTCAGGAATATCGACATAAACCGACATTCGCGAGGGAAAAAGTTGCTTATGCTTATTTATCTATGACGATTTTCGTGCCGATTTGCGAGAGTAAACCGAACATGAGAGGGACCGATTAAACATGCAATTAATTGGCCTCATCAGGATCGTTTTATTGCGGTATACATCGCATATATTATACAGAACGATTTTATCAGGCAATACGTATAAAGTGCGACACGATTATTGATTAACTTTTGCGCGTTTAAAAACGGAAGTACATTCAATGTTCAATGCGATGTTTATGAGCGAATGAGCCGCGTTTTATCTAATGAATCGTTCACCGCTATCCTGAAAGGGCTTTATGCGCCGTATTTCGCGCTTGAAGTACAGTGATATTAGCAAATGGATGTGCGAACATAATTAGCCGTATAAATTGGCTGAATAGCTTCGATATAATATCTCCCCTCCCCCCTCACCTTACCTTCCTTTCTACGTATAAATATAATAGTTTTGATGATCTATAATATTTTTCCCAGATTCTATTAATGCGATGCATTTGAATGAATCGTTTGCCTCGTCAACACATCGTAAAATCGTCGTGGAAGTTGCAAGCGCATAAATCAAGAGGAGAATCTTTTCTTTTTACACGACATACATCAAAGAGACGCGAACAGAGAGCGCGGGAAATGAGAGGCAAAAAAAATTGGAACGAAAAGGGTCATGCACCGTTAGGGAAACTGATCGTCCTCTCTCTCTCTCTCTCTCTTTCTTTCTCCCCTGGGGACCAGTTTTCTACTTCCGCTAAAATCGACGAGATCTCCACGGGCAGCTGGACGCCTCTAAGAACGATGTCAACCGATACAACTCAGGATTGGATGGACGGGAGATGATATTGTACGGCGCCGTTCTCTTCACCATCGTTGCGCTGTCTCGGATCTTCGACAAATAAGATCCCGGGAAAAAAAAGAACGTGATATTGGATAGCCGGCTACAGATATCTAAGCGACCCGAAGACGCGCCCCTGTCCGCGTTCCCTCTATATACCTGCCTACGGGCGGGTAACTCTGTATTACGCGATGAACGCGATGAAGGACTCTGCCCCGAGGTCGTCGACATCCCTGTCATCGGCACGTAAAACGTCACGGCGCGATAAAACAGATCCTGCTATATGAATCTTGTCGAGACTCCGTTGTCCCCACGTGAACAAAAATTCGAACGAGATATACAGTTTAGAAACCCCGAGCTATTTCGAGGACGATCTCGGCGCTGTTGCATTATGAGGAGATGAATCCGGCTAGCGCAAGGAGGAAATCGAGACAATCGGACGAGGGTCGGGCGAAATAAGATCCACTTCACTTGAAGTCACACACACACTCATACATGTACACACTTGTATCGTTGTTTTACGCTGCCCGTCCATTAGGTACGGTTTACCGAAGAATATACAGAATAGTAAAGTACGTATGTCGAGGGTTATCATAGCTTCCACAATGACGATGGATGTATGAAGGAAAACTTGGAGGAAGGAAGGAAGGAAGGAAGGAAAGGAGGAAGGAAGGCGGAAGGAAGAAAGGAAGGAAAGAGGAAAAGATGTAACATAACTAGACCATTGCTTTAGATTTCGAAATACTGTTCGCAGCAGCAACGAGTAGCTGGCTCGTTGTTTTCTTCTCCGCCATCTCTCATGTCCCATTCCTGCAAGTTGCAAGCCGGTCTCGGCTACCTTCACGAACTTTCACCTCTTTCTCTCTAGCTCTCCGTCTACCATCCTCTTGTCACTTTCTCTCTCTCTTTCTCTCTCCTTCTCTTTCCTTCTCCCCTTTTCAGCACTCCTTTCTTTTTACTGTTCAGCCATGTTTCTGCCGTGCAGAAAATTTAAGATCCTGTGCATTATCGCGTAATTTAGGATACGCGAAGGAGGCTAAAGCGAGGCGGACGAGGACGGATAAATTATTTTATTTGTCGAGTACGGTGTCTTTGTTATATACCGGGAGGGCGTATAAATCGTGAGGACTTATTACGATACGGTGACCCGTCTAAAAGGTCAGAAGCGTTTCTCAAGGAGCTACATCGTAGATTACCTGCCCGAGACGGATAAAGCAGGGCAGAGGGATGCCGGCGAAATGACCAGCATCAAGGCTATCGAGAGGCATTATGGATATTATCGAACCCATACCGTAATCCCACGAAAGCCGAAGGATCCAATATGCGAACGCTTCATGGTGCGCTCGCGCAACGATTTCATATTACACCCCATTGTTGAACACTGCGCTTAAGTTCACGCACATTCTCAACAAAAACTAGTATCGTAAAAGGTTAACGCGCCACATTACTCGCGTATCGCAAGAGAGTAATGTTACGCGCATAATTAAACGCATTAAACAAAATAAAATCGCGGGGAAATTGCTGGTTCCTAGTTTACGAAACGGCAAACTTTACCTAGCGATATAAAGGGCACACGAAAATGGAAATGGAAATTTCTGTTGAGGGAAAATCGATTTCAAATAATGTAAAGAATTTGTCATCGAGATACGTATGTCCGTCGATTTCGAAATAACCGCAGTGCAGTGAGAATTTCACGAGCGCACCATGGCGCGTTACTTCGTTCGCAGCAACGCGGGCTTTGTGACGTGCCCGACGGCAAATAATTTCGCAACATCTCGAAGCGAGCCAGCGAGCTCGCGAGTGACCGCAACGTGAAACGCTAAACTGTAAACCAAAACGTTTTATCTCACAGTAGCTCGTTCCGATAACTGTAACATACGCATCCTCTCACTTCTCGTTTACACGTAAATACAGGTGTAGGAATGCACTTTCCTCTCTTTCTCTTTCTCTATTAAACACAATTACCGGTGATATTAAACTCCGAGCATTTAACTTATCTTAAATTAATGCTGTGTATGTTTATTGCATTTCTACTACGAAATTTGAACGTTCGATCTTCAATTCTAATTTCAAACTTAAACAGCTTAAATTTAAGATTCAATCTATTATATAATACTCTACTTTATTGGTTTACTTACTTATTTTTTAAATCCTTAGTTATCTGTTTTTTATAATTTTTTTTAATTATAAGAATTAAAAAAAAATCAAACGTAAATTATGCCGAGATTAAAATTAACTTACATTGCTAGAATTAGATATAAGATTTTTTTATAGAATATTATAACAATCTCAAAAAATAAAAGAGTAAAAAAATGAGTAAAAGATAATTAGTCTCCTCTCTCTCTCTCTCTCTCTCTCTCTCTCTCTCTCTCTCTCTCTCTCTCTCTCTGTGTGTGTGTGTGTGTCAAATAGAAAATCCATCGAGACTATTGTCTAGATGCCTGGAATACCTATTCAAGGTACGATTCCCAGATTTTGCATGTGCAAGTATGAGCAATACGTCCGATCGGACATATCCCACAATCTATCGTACGATCGCCTTTATCAGAGGCATAAAGCACGGTACGGTATCAGGGCAGCATACTTTAGAGATTTGCCTGAGATGTCCCGAACGTCTTACCAGCCGCATCCCTTTTTACTACGAGTAGCGAGAGCGAAGCGGAATCGTCTTATCGCTGGCTGCAACGATAGCCCTGTCATCGTGTTACGTGTGATCCCAGAGTACTGCGAACGATCGCGTGTCTCGTGCGATAAATGAAGTCCGCGGCGACGCGTCCTTGAGCTTAATCGTCTCAAGCCGCGTGTCGTCGGAGCATACTAATTTTCTAGCGGCCAGATCGCCGCGCGAAAGTTTGGAGGCAGCACGCTCCCGTGTCTGACGGAATTTATTTGATGGATGAAGAATAAAATACAACTTCTCTCAACCCTTAAAGATTATAACAAGGAGGCCAAACAGGCAGTCAACGCCGTCTATAGTTTACCACACGCCTGACCGCATGTGCACCAATTTCCTAACTTACGACACGCGATAATGTTTGGAGAGGAAGAATTTGTTTATCAAGCAAACACAATCTACGTGAGGTGCGTAAAAAGTAATGCCGTAAATAGAGAGAGTGAAAGAGAAACAAATTAATTAGAACTAATTAAAAGACCGTGCGAACTGGTTATTCGTTATATCGCCTGCGGGCAAGTTGTGATATGAAATAAAAGTGCCACGCTCACGTTCAGCAAAAGAAGAATCCGTCAAGCAAGTATTCAACGAAATTTACGTAGATCACGCAAACCTTGTATTTTCGTGAGAAAAAATCCCGACAAAAATACATATATAGTATAATAGATGTTGACGTCGATTGTTAATGTCGCCTCGCCTCGAAAATACCTCATAATTCTCCGTGAACAAGTTACAAAGTACATAAGTAACACGAACGCGTTTGTCGAAATAAAATGACCGAGAAAGAATCGCTCGCTGTTTATATAAGTCATGTAAAATTGCAGTCCTATAAAAAAGTATCGCAGCGTGGACATCCTGAGTAGGTTGACGTTCAGCTGCACGATGCACCGCGGCAGAAACGCATCACGTAGACAGATTAACGCCAAATTGGCTAAACGAGCTTCGAAGCGACTCGGCTCTACCAGCAATAAAGTCTCGCCGCGTCGACATTTTTATTTGCCTATGCTGTTGCACAGCCAGCCGTTTCACGCGCGTTTACATTTTAACCTTCACCAGTACCTTCGTGAACACTACGTCCTGGCTAAAACACGATTGTGGTGATCATGCCCGCTCTGCGAGAAGAACGGTCATTATTCTTTAAAAACATCGTAAATTTGTGCGCGTTTTGCACGTGCGCGAGAAAGAAAGAGAGAGACAGAGAGAAAAAGAGAGAGAACTAATATTACGTTGCATTATCTCTAAATTTAATTATAATTGTGTTGAACATTTTGTCTCTGTGAGAGACAAACTCACCGCTGAATAAAATAATTTAGCGCAAAATTTTGAGCTGTAAAACACATGTTGGTACAGCAAATTAATAGAGAATATCGATCGATTACGAGCAATTATTGGGTCGTATTTATATAAATAAAAGAGAGTATTCTTCAGAGAGAAGAAAGCTTTTTCTAATGTCTTTGTAATCTCTCAAGACCGTCTTTTTTTTTATTAAAGCTTGTGGTTTCCATTTGATGCTCGTACATGCTCCATGATGACTAGTCTTGGCAAAAATGGTTTGCTGTTGTCTTCCGAGAGAATAATAAGATGAATCGATTGGTATAAAGAATTAAAAGACACGAGGCTCATTCGGACACGAGGCTCGCTTGGACACGAGGCTCACGGTTTCTCTCACTATTTTCTACATGTGATTACTCATAGTATTTAACACTGTACAATTGAAGAAGACTAAGTATAGTCGAAACGTCTTGTTAATATATTCTCTCTGAAGAATCTCTTTTATTTATAAATATATTAACAAAATTTGTATGATTGTCCCCTTATAGTTGCCACCACTACAATTTTTTCTCTCTGTGCAGTAGGTTATATTTTTACTTGGAGATAATACTAATATTGCTTATAGATTGATCTTAAATCTAATTATTTCATAACGCACGTATCTGAAAAAAGTATACGAGACAAAAATTCGGAAAGCTAATTGAACTGGACCCTTAGTGAACGTTCAAAACGAGGAACGAATGTCAGTGACGTTCGGTCGTGACGTGTTTTGTGACAGCTTCGAACGAAATATCTCCCCCCAACTACCACTGGCGGTTTAATGGATAAAACGATTCGTCCGGAACGTTCGGCCGAATCGCGTGAAACCCTGTCACAGATCAATCCGGGTAAAATCTGATTGCAATTAAGAGACGGGCAACACGGGCCGACGATGGGTGCACGTGCCTTTTGATTAAACGCACGCGGTGAGCGTGCGAATTGGAACGGGCGCGAGGCACGATTTTCCTATGTTCCTATCAATTCGGGAATCATGAAAGTTACCTCATCTCCACTGCCGGTATTGCGGCAGTTTGATAGAACGCGACTCGATCCGCTCGATTGAATCTTTCTACGCCCGACGAAGATAGACCAGGATATCATTATTAATTCTCTCGCGGAGCAAACTTACGCCGTGCTGAGAAAATAGAAAAGATTAGCTTGAACAATTTTGGAAATCTTTCAGTATGAAATTTGCCTCTCTTGAATCAATGTTTGTAATTGAGATTTAACTAGTCGTCTTGTAATCAACTTTGACATTATATTCGAGCTGATATCTTTAGAGAGCGAGCGTTTCTAGGACTATAAATTCTCACGAATATTCCTTTAGTCAATCGAAATTATACGTCGGTTTGAAATTCACGCTTCTGCTCAAGAAGCGAAGTAAATAGAGCCGAGCGCGTCGCATCAGCCGCACGCTCGTTCTACTTATACCTGGCAAGATGGACGTGCGCCGTTCTTGGGTCCAGGTAATATCGTATCGCATTGCCGTCCAGCTAACGGTCGGACGGCCGCGTGACGGCAAAAGCGATTGCCGCGTCCATTGTAAACAAGGCACGCAGTAACGAAAGCACGACACTTAGTCGGTCCCGCAGAAATGCGGTTAAATGAATGTCGCGAGCACCGCGATTCCTAATCTATATA
>QKQZ01021795.1:231-11318 GCA_003595255.1 Solenopsis fugax | reverse complement strand
GATTTATTAAATCTGTAGGTAATACTGAAGAGGACTAAATACAGCCGAAACATGTTTGTTTAATTTAAAGGAGTTCAAAATAATTTATGAAACATCTGTTTTTGCTCGCTATTTGGTCGTTTATCTTTTTATTTAATAATTGCATTTTATGAAGGTACGGATATTTCTGAGAAAATGATTAAATATGCAAATGTAACATTCAGTGACGAAAAACGTCTCCAATTCGAAGTATTGGATATTGAAACTAAAAATTTACCTAAAAATTATATTTCTGAATTTGATCATGTATTTTCGTTTCACACTTTGCACTGGTGCAATGATATTAGGTAAGCAAGATAATAAATTTACTTTAAAATATATTTCAACTTTTATTAATAAACGATTTAAAACAAGTGAAAATTAATGTTTTTTTAAATTTCAAATATTGTGTGTATGTGTGCATCAACTTTAGAATAAAACAAAATACTAAATAAATTTATGCACATATGCGCTTATTAAATTCATTACATGTATATCAAATGTTTATATTATTTTTAAAAATGTCTTGTTTAAAGCTATTTTAATAAGCATAATATTGTTTAAAAATTAATTACATTAATCTACTTTATTTAACAGACAAGCCTTTACGAATATTTATCAAATACTACGACCTAATGGAACTTTGCTTTTAAATATAGTAGCCTCTCATAATACATTTAAAGTTCTAAGAATTTTAGCGCGAGACATTCGCTTTGCACAATATATACCGGTAAATATATTATTAATTATTATAATATATAATTAATTTATAATTATTAATATAATATACGACTTGCTTTTTATTATTTTTATTATATTTTTATTGTAGGTTTTATTACTTTATAACATTTTAATCATAAATTGTTAATTATAACTTTACATGTTTTCACAGAATAAGATGAAAAACATTGGACTATATCATAACTCAAAGAATGCTCGCAAAGAGTTAAAAGAATTACTTCAAAGCGGATTTACAGTTCGGCATTGCAGCCTTCGGAAAGAGAGCTATTCAGAGGAAAAATCAGAACAGTTAGTGATAAGTAAGTAATTTTAAAAGTAACAAACAGTAAATTTAATTTATAGAATTATTATTAGGTTATAAGATTTTCTTCGTCCTATTTTATTCATTAAATTATAATTTAATAATTATATATATTTTTTTACAGAATTGGTACTAACCTTTTTAGCATTTCTTGAAGACATGCCAAATGATGTAATAAAAAAATTCAAAAAAGTATTTAAACATGAATATTTGAGAAGAAAAATTAACTACAAATCAATACATAATAAGAAACTTACATTAGATCTATATACAGATTTAATAGTTTATGCACAGAAGATTGTATAACAATTGCATAAACATGTATACAATCATTGAAACATATTAACACATTTGGTAGCACTAACAATTATATTAGATGTTTATAATATTAATATTCTAAAGAAAATGCTATAATATATAGATATATTATAATATATAATAGTCAATAAATAGTTAATGATAATTTCTTAACATACATATTTCATATCTAGACTAATATTCGCGTATCAAGTCAAATTTTAAAATATAAAACTTTAAACGATTACAGTGTGTGCGTTTAAATTATTGACTTATATTCTTGACCGTCCAAATGAATATTGAAGGAAGAGAGATCGTAATTGTTTCAAGTCCTTATTTAGTTTATTAACTAATAATTATTGCAAACTAAAAAAATCCAGATCTAGGATCAAAACGTTTATAAACTATTCATTAATAATATACGTAAAATAATTTGGAAGATTTGTTATCATTAATACCTTATGTCTTAACAATCGCGAAAGCTCACATTGGCAATTAATTTTGTATTTTGATTTATTCTTGGAACCACAACTATTGTTTCACTTTATTAATGTTAATTAATATTTGATAAAGTATTGCGAAACATTTGTAATAGGAATGTACAATATAAAAATAAAATTAATGTATATATTTAACGTATGTAATCAAATATTTCTAAACTAAAATAAAAATTAATATAAAATAAAAAACACATCTTATCAGAAAAATTGCAATAATTCGTAAAATCAATATTTCAAAATTATTTTTATTATAATACTAACAAGTATACAATTTAGATTTTAAGAAATACACATAAATATACGTATTCTGTGAAAAAAGTATTTAACTAAGCTGCAAAATGTATGCGTATAAGAATATATTAATATTAATTATAAACTTATTGTACATAATATTTTGTTTTAATTTTGAAAGAATCGTTTAACTTATACACCCCTTGAAAAAAAGAAATGTTAAGTGTTTCAATAAACTGATTACTATATCAGTAATTGATGATATTTCATCAGTTAACTGAATAGTAATCATCAGTTACTGATACAGTAATCAATTTATTGAAACACTTTATCAGTTCTTTTTTTTTATGGGACAAATAATGCAATACTTAAATACTTAAATATAAAACAACAAACATTAACTAATAGGCTACTAAGAGTCAGCGCGGTTATAAGTGCGCAATTAAACTTATTACAGTTTATTTAAAACTGTTTATTCATACTAACGCGATACAACAATTTAACGAACGTTTCGACTCGCTTTGGAGTCCTCTTCAGCGTATCAATATACAAAAAAAATTTTTAAATTTCAAGACGTCATCAGTCAAAAAAGTTTGAAAGCAAATAAAATTATGTATAAAGTAAGTGGTTTTGCGATCACGTTTCTCTCCACGTTTACATTTTGTACAGTAACTGATAATACCGTCTGAATTATAAAACGATTAATCATTGATTTACTCATTAGGACACACGTTGCCTTCAATGTCAGAATGACGTTTCATTAAATTATTTACTCCTAACAGAAAAATGTTGACAGTGTTCGTAATTCTAATATGTGATATTCATAAAAAAATTTTGGTGTAAACAAAACATATTTATGTACGTATATCTCAGAAAGAAAGAAGTTCCGCACTTGTGTTTATATAATTTTTTTTCATTCTTAAAAGAAGTAAAATATGCTACCAAATGGGACTACTTATTACTATGTCATCCTGAATACATTTACAGTTACTTAATACACTTTTTTAATATACTTGAATATACCCAGATATTTTCAATATTTCTAAAAAACAACTTAATTGATATTTTTAATTACGAAGACTATTAATACTAAGACTAATAATACCATCAAATATTTACTCAACCCATTAAAGTATGCTACAAGTAACAGATTGCAAAAAAAAGTATCTGCTTTTGTGCATAAATTTGATGAAGGACTAAGGCTGGTATTCATAGTCCGTTCTTATATTTAAGATCATCTTAAGTATCATCTTAAGATGCCATCAACCAATCAGAGAGTCGTATCAGCATCTTAAGACATTGCTTAAGATGATCTTGAAATAAAAATAGACTATGAATACCGGCCTAAGAAATATATTTGGAAAATGTATGGACATAGGTTGTGGTCCTAGAGATATAACAAAGAACATTGTTTTGGCTCTTGATTCAAAAGCAATGATAATTGGTAAGAAAACAATAATCTTATAAAATATGATACAATACGTTAAAATAAATTATTACTTGTTTTAAATCTGTTTATTATGATGTCACTTAATTCATAATTTTGCAATTTACAGGTACAGATATTTCAAAATATATGATTCATTATGCAAAGAAAATGTACGGTGCGAAGGGACGACTGGAATTTGAAGTATTAGATATACAAATTAAAAATTTACATACAAAATATGTGTCCAAATTTGACTTTATATTTTCGTCTCACACTTTGCATTGGTGCAATGATATTGAGTATGAAAAATGCTTAATCAAAAATAAGTCGTAATATCGATAATGACGATAATATAATAGCGATAATATACATGTAATTTTCTTTAAAAAATTATATTATTATATTTTATAATATTTTTAATAAATTCTATATATTATAACAAAAAAAACCGCATATTTCAAAATTATTGTTTTCGTATTTATTTAACATTTTATTCTAATTATTACATTAAAATTATATATTATTTGTAAATATTGTAGTATAAACATAGCACATTATAAAGTAATGATTAAAATATGAACAGTACACAGAATAAATAGATATGACATCTTGGGTTTGATTTTAGAATAGTCGGTACAATATTTATTTATAAATTCTAAGCATTTGATTACACTTTGAATTATGTTCGGTTACCAATCTCATATGCAATCTTATGCTAAGAAACTGAAATAATGCTTCACATTATTAAATTGATATTAATAATTAATTCAATATTGATGCTAATAAGCATCTTACGAAGTTTTTATTATCAAAAAATTTATTACAAAATTATTATCCAGTCGTGGATTAACTTACCGAAAAAATTAATATCTAACCGACATTGAAAGAGACTATTAAACATAAATATACGTTTTTTAGAAATTAAATTTAATTTTTCTTCTTCTTTATCAAATAAACAAGCTTTTAAGAATATTTATGGCATGCTTCGACCCAATGGAACTATGCTTGTACTATTTGCATCATCTCATAAAATATTGATAATTTGATATTTTGAAAAACGTAATACAAGATTTCCGTTTCGCATCACACATGACGTCAATTTTATTATTTATATAAATTATTATTTTACAATCTTTGAACAAACATTGTTAATTATTTTCTGTGCCAAATTTGTAAAATTTTATTCTTATATTTATACAAAATGTAAACAACATTTCAAAATTCAATCCATCCTCGCAAGGAACTACGAAAATTGCTTCAAAATTTCGGATTCACAATTAAACATTGCAGTCTTCGAGATTCATATGATTTGGAGGAAAATACAGACCAATTGTTTAGTAAATTCTTTTAAAAAGACACATATATAAATAAAATTTTTTAATATAAATTTATTTGTTGTAATATATATTTTAAATCTTCTCAATCCGTATTTTATAAATTTCATTTAATTAAATAAAAATTATGACATTGGATTGGATTATGTCATTGAGTTAATTATTTTTTATTATTTTTACAGATTCTATTGTGTCCTTCCTCGACTTTATTGATGACATGCCAGGAAACCAGCAAGAAGAATTCAAAAAAGAATTTAAAGACAAATACTCAGAAACACAATTTATTTGTCAACAAGGAAATAATAAAAAAGGAATTACATTAAACGCGTACAGTGTACTAGTAATTTTTGCACAAAAACTGTGTGCTATAATTTTATACATTACATATATCGTTATATATATTAGTTATATATTTAGTTTTAAATGAATATTTAATTTATACAAATCGAAATAACACCGAAACGTGGTACTCTCAAAAATTCAATAATTTGAAAATATATGGACTAATAAGAATATATCGCGGTTGTTTTTGTGCAAAGTTTAAAAATTTATTTCTTTCTCATATGCAGAGAAGTCTTGCAAACGAACGTTTCGACTCTAATTTGAGTCATCCTCAGCTATCCAAAAACAACGTTACATTCTTAATATTCGTACTATTCTCATATGCGAATGATTAAAATGTGGAAAAAAAATAACCAAGTTAAGTTACAGTTATCGCTCCCTGGCTGAGCAATCCATCGGTTTCAAAACTAAGGACAATAGTACGCTGGTTGACTGTGTCCAGTGATATTCCCCTCATTGGCGGAATAATTTGCGTTCACTTTGTTAAAATTAAGCACAAGGTGTAAACAAGTTTTAATTTCATTGTTACTTCACACGCTGAATTACTCACCCCAAAGAGGCCCCGCACGATGTCAAAGTACTAATCACATTAATCAAAACAAAAAAACTTTTAACATTCTTAATTCTTGTGACAAAATCATAGTCTCATTATTGTGCCTTATCAGTTCGGAGGAACAAACTGAGCTCACAATTATATGTTGGTCTAATTGTAAGCCTCCGGTTGTGTGGTCAAACATACAAAAACAAAGTGCTGATACATCGAATAAATACTTGAAAGTCGATTAACCTCGGTTTTTAATATTATTTAGTAGCGCTTAATATCCATTATGTAGGAATTTTGTATCTGTTTGTGAATTTAAACTGTAATTCTGTAATTTAATAAATATCATTTCTGAGATTAATCTTTTGCTGAGGGACCTCTCATTATCCAAAATCTAGACATTGTCCCAATTAAAATCGTTTAATTTATATATCATATGTTTGCTCGAATAATCAATTAAAATTGATTTAAATTAAAATTATTAACTATAGCCTATTACTATGATAATGTAAAAAATATGACAACTATTAGAGGTGTGCAAACCAAGAATTGTGAGTTGGAATCGAATCTTTTTGATTCAAATCTCAATCAAATTGGAATCATATTTTCTCGGATTTATATTACGTATCAATTTAAAACTAATAAAATACAGAATTTTTCAAATTCGAAAACGAATCGAATCCATTATGATTCTGTTCAATTTAATTTGAATTCGAATTATTCGTACACTTCTATAACTATTTATAGCAGAAGATGTTTCTTCTGGTGATTTGTTATTGAATGATATGTAATCGACAATATGTAATCAACAAAATAGATTTTAGAGTCTAATAGATATATATGTCTAATAAATATGTAGAAAATGTAACAATATCGGTCATAGTCCAAGCGATATAACGTAGAATTTTATCGGCTTCAAATCTAAATGTAAAAAAAATTGATAAAATAATAAATTTTATAATAATATAACAAACTGAGAAAAATGTTTGATAAAATCAACCACAGTTTGGTTAAATAGTGATGCTAAATTTTATAGTTATAATTACTAAATGTATAATTGTTTTGACCAAACAATTTGTAGTCATAACCAAACAATTATTTTCATACAACTACTTATAAAAAGTTTCGTTAAATGTAAAGTTTCTCTCTCTCTCTCTGTCACATGTTTATTTTTTGATTATAAAAGAACATTATTTATCAGTTTGTCGTGACGATATATCGTCTTTTGAAGTAAATTCTTTGTCTTTACTGAAAAGAAATACCACTGCCAAAGGATTAATAGGATAATTACAAGAAACAGGTCTTGTCATATTGGTTTGTTTTACTTTTTAAAACAAATAATATCAATTTTCCGAGGAACAATTACAAACGAGTGACGTATTTATTATCTGTCGGATTTTGAAATAATCTTGGTATCATAAAGATTTCTTAACTTTTAATCCCTGTCGTGTATCATTTAACTAAGAATAAATAGAGATTAATAGTTAACAAAGTATAGAGTGCAAAAAAAATTATCAATTGAAGCATTATCAAATTAAACTTTAACTCAAATTGAATATTTCGGCGAGCATTTGTTTGATATACAAATAGTATACTGCCTATCTTAAACCAGGGATGGGAAATAACTCGTTACTTGTAACAAAGTTATAGATAGAGTTACCTTTTTTTGATAACTGTAACTTAACTTGGTTATTTTTTTTCCATCTGCAACTTATCCATAACTTTACTTAAGGTTGAAAGGAACCTTTCAAAGTGTCACACCCCGATTTTAATAAAACTTTACATACATTTAGGTAACATAATTAGATGATTTTAGAAAATATCAGTTGCGGCCAATATACAGTTTCAAGGGGTGAAATCATCCTTTATGTGTATAGCGGTTTTCAGCTTTATCCGTTGTATCTCGAAAACTATTCGAGATATCAAAAAATGTTTTATACAAAAGTTTTACAATAAAATTACCTCCATTCATTCCCATTAATAACATTTTTAAAAATAATTTTTTAAAAATTTTAAAAATAAAAAGAAATTTTTTTAAATGTTATTAACGAGAATAAATAGAGGTAATTTTATTGCGAAAATTTTGTATAAAATTTTTTGATATCTCGAATAGTTTTCGAGACATAACGGAAAAAGCTGAATACCGCTATACACATGATTTCATCCCTTGAAACCGTATATTGGCCGCAACTGATATTTTCTAAAATTATCTAATTATGTTACCTAAATGTATGTACAGTTTTATTAAAATCGGGGTGTGACACTTCGAAAGGTTCCCTTGTTAGTTACATTATTCGTGTAACTAGTAACTAAATTAAAAGTTACTTTTATAGTTACTTAACATATTTGTCAATTTAGATTGCACTTGCAAACATCACCCGAGTGGCGTCATGTATCACTTTATCTTTATTTAACAATCGGTAAACAACATGGATAAAATGTATGTATGAGGGTACTCAGCTGATGTTTTCAAATGCAGCTTTAATATGATTGGTTAGATCTAAATAAAATATCATTTATTGATACTACGAACATTTGTTTCAGTGCAACATGAGAAACACAACAAAAGTAGAACATCACTCGTCAAACAATACATAATATTTATAATATATTAACCTTATGTATAATGAATATTATATATATATATACATATAATTTATTATATGAATTATATGTATATATGGTATATATATATACATATAATTTATTATACATATAAACACTTTTTCATATACATATTTATACTTATTTCTCTAATTCCTCATTAAGGTTAAATTTTAATTTAAAATTTTTAATTAAAAATTATTAATACGTCACTTTGCTAAATTTTTGCTTCATTTTTACAATTATATTTGACAACAGCTTGTGTTCAATCAGTTGCGATTTTGCCATTAATAATTTATTAATCAAATTGCGTTTTATACCTACCGCGTTTTCGCTGTTATGTCATGACGACATGCTGTGCTCGATTTCTGCTGCGATTTTGCCGTCCACAGCTGATGAAACAGATCGCATTCTATATCTGCCGTGTTTTTTGCCTTCACGTTAAGACGATACGCTGTGTACGATTTCTATTTTTCGTTTATGTCGATAAGATTTGCTGCATTTTTTGCTACATTTCTTTTAACATGTTATGACGTAGTTTCTGCTCGGATTTTGCTGTTTTTCTGCTAATTTTAGATGAAACAGCTTGGCTGCTGCTTGACTTTTGCCCAGGGTTGGGAAAATCAAGCAGCAGCCAAGCACGATTTGCTGTTTCAGCTAATATTCAAATTCCAAATGCAGCTTTAATGTGATTGGTTAGATCTAAATAAAATTGTATAATGTGTACACGTAAACTAATCTTTTTCTTTAATAACCCTTTTGATATTGATGTTACTCAAAATACCTTTGGATTCTATACTTAGTCTTATCCTTAAAAAAGTACGAATTTAGAACACAGTTCATATAGTTTATGTGTACATATAAGTACATATAATTAATATAAACATGTTAAATAATTAAAAATACTTCACATGGGTGCTCTTCAGCAAATGACACAAATAGATACAGAAGAAATTTTATCTTGGTTCCTCACTGAATTTCAAGCAATAGAGTCTCTAAATTTGACACCATGTTCCAATATAAACAAAATAATTGAGTAATGTTAGAAATGTAAAAGTATAATATTTAAATTATCAATGCTTTAAAATATTACAAGAAGAAATAGAAAAGTAACTAAAAAGTAACTTCTCATTACTTTTTGAATAACTGCACTAAGAAAAAAAATTACTACATTTTAATAAATATTTGTTTGAATACTTGCAAAGAAATAATTTGTAAAATGTAAATAAATATTTGTTTAGTACAAGAAACACTAATTTAATTTAACTATCTTTTTTTTTAATTGAATAAATATTTATATACCATAAGTAAATATTTCATTGCAAGTATTCAAATAATTTTTTTTCTCAGTGTGTAACGAGTTATTTTTTAAAGTCAGTAACTTGTAACGGTAACTAATTATTTTTTGAAAGAAAGAAAGTGTAACTGTAATTAGTTATTTTTACAAAGTAACTTTCCCAAATCTGGCTTAAACAAATACTTGTCAAAATGCTCACAGCTCGAAATTTGAGCTCGATAATTTCGACGTACATTTACGTTATTTGTATATCGAATTCTTAAAATTAGAAAACGATAAAGAGTAAGTTAAATAGAGATCAAAATAAATCTACTCTCTGAATTAGCGAAATCATACCGATTTGCAATACTATATTTATAACTGTGATCACTATTCACTGTTAGTAATTTTAAAGGAAACTCATTGATTAGAATCAATGTACTATCACTGAAAGTTATTGCATATATCATTAATTAATCTAGTTACAAGTATAGCATTGAAATCAGACTATACATTGTCATTCAGTGAATAATGATTTCGATTTAGAAAGTACGAATGAAAATCTCACTAAGTAGCCATATTAATAAAATGCTATGCTACTGAATAATTTTGCGTTTTTTAAAATCTGTGAAAAACCGAAAAAAAATGTAAATAACAAATCCTACGCTATTGATTGATTTTGCTCAATTCGAAATGTATAACTGCGTAATCAAATAAAAATTTAAATAACAGAAACATTCGAGAATACATATATTCGTGATAAGACACTAAAGTTTAAAAACAATAAGGAAGTATGTGTAATAATGTAATTAAATGTTAAAATGTACCTTGAAATAATTTCAAAATGCTAAAAAGTAAAAAAGTCTTGTAATAATTATTGTGTATTAGCATATTAGCGTCACTACATAATGGCAGGCTACGAAACAAATGATTAGAATCGTTAGAATTCGTCAACTAACAATGGAGATAGGAGTGGTCATAATGCTTACCTTAACTATACTACTTTCTTCTCTTTAAACGGTTTAGAAAAATATAATTATTATAGTGAAAGATCTACGAAGAATCATTATTTTTAATGTTTTATAAATAAAAGTGCCTTTTATAATATTAGTTAATAGTATGCCACTTCTACTTCCTATCTGCTCCTATCTCTTATATAACAAACGCATCCTTTTCTTCCTTAGTAAATTGTAAATCACGTTCTACATAGGGGAGACCAGGGCTATTCGTTAGGTGGGGTAATTCGTAAAAATGGAAATATCTTTGTATGGGTATATGTTAAAAATTTACTTTAAATACTGTAAATGCGTCCTAATGTAACGATGTTGCTAATAAAGTTTCGTTGGCGACGACGTCATATTGAAGTCGTAGCAGTAAAAAATATGTTTTGCGACAGTCAAAGTAATTTCTGACAGCATTTCTTCAAAATTTAAGTAAGATAAATAAGATTCTTTTTGAAAACTTTGAATGTAT
>QKQZ01021786.1:0-19092 GCA_003595255.1 Solenopsis fugax | reverse complement strand
CAAAAACTCAAATTTCGATCGGTCATCGCACACCGATAAAAATTAAATAGTTTGGTGTCGCGACGCGGCGCGAAGCGCATTCCCCGTCGGAATGCGAAACGCGCGCGCGAAATGTGAATTTCATCTGTTTTTCAATTGGAGCCGCCGATATACATAGTCGAGTGATCATCGAATGAATCCCGGTGTTCGCCGGGAATTATCGTCGCGGTACCATACCGCCGCGAATCGAGTGCGGAGCAACTGGCTGGAACTCGCCGGAAGCTGCAAATTCGGCAAACGCTTCTTCGTCTCCGACGGGAAATTTTTCCTCGTTGCGCTTTATCTGCGATTTATAAAGCAAACGGTGCACTCTCCTTCTACGCGCATCTGGCAGACCTGCCGAGATTCCGCGAGATTTCGCTTCGCTTCGCGAGCGTGCGCGGCGACACATGGTTTCTGTAATTTTCGCACAACTTTGTTTTATTTTGGACGATTTCCGTTTCCCGTCCGCCTGACCGGCAGGATATTTCCCCAAGGCTGAGTTTTTACACGTAGGAGAGATCGGGGCTGGTTGTCACAGTGTTTTTCTATAGATTTTTAGAGAAAAGTGATTAAAGAGAAGATTTTTACTCTATGCACACATTAAATTAAATTAGTGCAAAAATAATTGCGGTTTTTTTAACCATTAACTTTAGAGCAGTATATCTCAACTTGGAATAACATTTAATAATCGAAATAAGGATCTTTGGAAGTTGTTTTGTCGTGGGTCCGCTTCAATAATAGTTCTCAATTGCTTGTCAATCGCAGAAGAACGTTCACGACCCTCCTCATCTTCAAAGCTCTCGTCTCCGTTACGAAATTTTTCAAACCAATGTTGAGCTGTACGTTTGTTGACGGTCCCCTGGCCAAATGCTTGATTGATATTGCGAGTAGTTTCCGCTACGTTACGTCCCATTTCAACTCATACAATAAAATGGCTCGAATTTTCTTTTTCCCCGTCTTTAATTTGACAGCCTGAAATAAATGAGAATTAACAGTGAAAATAACTATTAGCATAAATAGTAGAGCGAATTTCGCGCTTTAAAATAGTATGTTATATGGCATAGTTAAATAAAAATTTATTTCATAATAACTAAAATTAAAAATTAAAAATGACAAAAACTGCAATTATTTTTGCAATCTAATAATATATTTAAATCACTTAGGTAATAAAAAAAGTATTATCTTGAATTTATTATCGTACAAAGAAGTTATTTAATTTTAAATAAAGTTGAATGAAAATGTAACAATTAGCTTGGGATTGATTGTCACACATGGAAATTTCTTGCGGTAACGACGGTGATTTATATTAAATTCTAAAGCGGTTTGTCGGATAGATAAATTCATATATTTTCACCGCTAAAACAACTATAACAGGTTTCAAAATAACGTCAGGCAGAGCTTTACTTCCATCCATCTCCCCCTTTTTTTGTACTATAATAATCTGTGAAAAAGAAAAAAAATTACAGAGAGGAGACAAAATAATGTGAACATCTGGAAAATTACTTGTTTCATTAATAAAAGGTTGGCCAATCATTTGTCTTTAACTACAGTTTTTTCCATGTTCGAAATAAGTTCATATATAATGCTCAAGTAGTCATCAGTGCAATTTATGCCATTCTTCTAGCAGAATATGTTTTAAAAGATATGCTAAAGAGGATGCTTAAAAGATATTAAGAGGAGAAAATGTATTTTATTCTACCCTTCAAAACTGCTCACAATGATTTGATGATATTTAAGTCGGACAGTTACACTGATCGAGAATAAATGATTGAAGTTTTGAAAATCAGAGAGCAAAAATTTAAAAATAGCGTGAGAAGCAAATTTCTTTCTCCAGCATTAGTTATATAATCAAATTGAAAGACGTTCTGTTGATAAAATAGTACAACATTCCATTGATAATTCTATTCAAGAATTATATAACATTCCATAATCTATATTGAAGACAAATAGTGGATCAATTTCTTATCTTATTAATAAAGAAAAATAATGTATTTCCTAGGTGTTCACGTTATTTTGTTCATCCTCTGTATTTATATAAAATTTTATTTATATAAATATTTATAAAGGTAATTTTTTAAGATGATCTAAAGAAATTAAAATTTATTATCGCTAATCCCGGCTTATTTGAATCAGTCTATTCCATGCCGTCTCTTTTAATGAGAAAGATTAAATTTACAAATTTTGTTACAACAATGACTAACCAACTACAACAAAAATTCTCTAATCTTGTGACATTCTATAATTACAGAAAACTCGCGATTCCTACTAAAAATTAATAAGAAAGAAAAGGAGATGAGAAAAATTTACCAACTTCATTTTCTTAAAAGTCATTGTGAATAATATATACTTATGATGGCGCAACTACATATTAATATTATATTAGCAATCTATAATATAAAGAAGAGAATGTCCTGCCAAACATTGATTGATTTATAAGCTTTTTGATTTCTAATCCTAGATGGCAAAGCTGACTCCGATTTCCCCTACAAATATTTCTTTGTCGATCCGCGGCACTCGTTTTCGCGCGATAAGTTATGAATGCAGTAAAAATATCATGAATAATATTTATTGCAGATTTGAAATAGCGAATAAGCTCCGACAGCCAAATAATTCTACCGATACGTAAATAGTTGATTTCAGTGACTTTTATACACGTTTCATCGATCCCTTGGAAACACGTAGCTTGGTGGACACTAATTAGATCAGTAAAACACGTTATTCGATATTGATAATGGATATACGAACAGCGAAAATGCTTTAGGGAAACGTGAATAATTTATTTTCGCGCACTTATAAAGATGTTATCTGGGAGAACTGAAAATGTAAAATATCGAACGGTGAAATTGCGCTCGATTATTCGACGGTGATTACAGGGCGCGCCGACTCTTCGGAGCCCGACAGTTTCCACTTCGATGAAAACACCGCCGAGGGTCCTGTTGAAATGAAAAACGCGTTCGGAAGGAATATCTACTTATCGTTTAACTGGAACGGGAAGATCTGCGGCCGACAGTGACGAATTTCGTCGTCGAATATTAATCCCCTTCGACTTATCGGCGCGCGGCTATTTTCCGCACCGGGAGTCGGGCGGGCGGTCTCATTACCTCTGAAATATCGATACCAGACGCACGCGGCCGCCCACTGTAATCGAGGCTTTTCCGCAAGGAAGCGTAGAGAAAAAAAAAAAGGAAGAGGTGGAAAAATACCGGAAAAGACGCGTAGAAGCGAAGCGCATTAATGGATGCCTCGAAGCGTCGCGACGCTCACGCCTGCGGCGAACACGTCGCGGATGAATAATAGCTCGCCTAATCGACACTCGCCCAGTCATTTTTCGTTTATTCATACACACGTCGCTCTTCGCGAAAACAGCGTCTGGTTTATTCTCCTCCGGGGCTGCCCAAATAGGTTCGTAGCTTCTAAACATCTATCGGCCGTGCTTTACAATGCATGCTTGACAAATAACGTTTACCATATTTCGCAGCGCGGATACATTTTGCATCCCGTGATGTTTTTCATGAATAACTTTTGTGCCATATATAAAATGATGGGAGCTGCTTAGAGACATGATAAATTTCTTCCCCAACTACGTTTGATGCCCTGCAAAGAGAATATTAGAAAAAAAAGAAAAGAATGAATTTCGTGAAATATTGAAAGAGAAATTAAATCAGCGCCACGTACGCGGTACAAAATATATCTTGCCCGTCGGAGGCATTAATTGATCATTCGCGAGGAGCAAGAACGCCGATTTTCTATGTTAGGAGATTGCCCGCCTGTGCTGCTTGCAGCATGCACTCGCGCCCGTCTACCGATTGGCTGGTGGCGACTCCGTCACGCTTTAACACGGTCGGAATTATTCATGTCACGTAGCTCGCGCTTTATACGGTATTGACTGCATGGTCCCCCGTCACATTGAATAAAAGGAGCAACGATCGAAAAAAGAAACAATACGAGGGCGAAAGTCGTGTCTTTAAGCACACCACCGGAGCTCTGTAAACTCGCCAAGCCCGAACACCGTCACTGCACCGCATGTAGCGAGACATTTAAAAAAATTAGCATCAATAGATACACATAGGGTAAGGTTACCGAAATCGTACCACTTTTGACATAAAGGCTTATAACTAAGAAATTGTGAGGAATATTTTTAATTTTCTTATGTCATAATAAAGTATAACATTTCTCCTTTCATATTTATTTTTTTCAGAATTTTATGTCACAAATTTTTAAATGACGATTTTCAAGAAGCCTTCAAGGTCACCTAAATGACGATTTTCAAGGCAATAGGTTGTCTAAATCGCACCACAGGTTAATATTATTTTTCTTGAGTTAAAACATNCAGGTTAATATTATTTTTCTTGAGTTAAAACATTACTTTTTTCGCTAGATTCTTTCTTCTTGAGCAAAAATGCGTTAGATAAGTATAATTTTATTAATATTGGAGATAAATACCTAAATATAATTTAAATAACTAAATATAATTTCCGTCAATATCATTATTTCGATAACTTTTCAATAATATTGCAATAACATTACGGTAATATTGTTACAATGTATGCTGTGTATAATATTATATTTGATTTTATATATATAACCACGAAGCAATAGTGCGATTTAGGAAATTAAGACATGGTGCGATTTAGGAGACTAAAAAGTTTTGTAAAACTTTATTTATTTAATTTACAAATAAGAACACAAAGTTATTTGAACTTTGTTAATCTAATTTTAATAATATTGTAATCATCACAAATTATCAAAATTTAGATTATTTATTTTATCTTCTTTGCAGTCAAGTACGAAATGTGTTGAAAAATAGCAGCAAAGTTACGATTTTTCTATAAATATTAATAACAAAATTTCTATTGTTCTTAACATGTTGAGTCCAATGAAGGATGATGATAATGTTATGTAGTTCTCAAATAATCTCACAAAGAGTGTACAAGTGACTTGAATTTATACGCGAAGTGGTGCGATTTAGGAGCCGGTGCGATATCGGCAACCTTACCCTAATATCTATACAATTATTATTCTGAAAAAGAGATTAAGGCAATATTGCAGCAGATCCGATGATCAATTGACAAAGACACACGGTCGTCAAATGACTAACAATTCGCGAAGCGCAAATATCGATACGAGCTCGTTACACGATATGTATTCGCCGAAATCCGTTGTTTAATCGTCGCGTTATTTATTGCGAACGAGCAGATCCGATGATCATGTTGTCACAGCGACAAATCGCTCGCCCCGATAGCCTTGAAATCGCCAGTTTATGCCGGATATTTCATGCTGAAATCGTTTTGTACAATATCGCGCCGCTTTGAAGCGATTGTTTTAACGTCGATTTTTTTATCCGTCCATTTCGTCGACGAGCTTTACCCGTCGCTCGCGCATTACGATCCGGGAGGCGCATTAGCCGACGTCCGCAATGAGTTATTTAATGTTAGGCATTGTAACGTTAATGCTGAACGCTACAGCACGTAGCAAGAAGCACAATAGCTTCCCTCGGGAACGAGATTGTTCGCGCTGACTATGAAAAGGGATTACACGTTATATTTCGAAACTCGGGAATTCGCGTAGCGCATCTTCCGCGCGTGCATCAGCTAATTGCGACATATTTAGGTGTGCAAGATGTGCCGGAATCATCGGCATTCTCTTTCGCAGTTTCTCCGCGAGTCTAATCTAAAATGGCGGCCGTTTCGGAATCGAGACGTCTTAGCTATCGAGCTAACAGTGTCTTATTGGTGCGCGAGTGCAAATTAAAAGAGTTTTACGGAATTAAGCGTCGAATATTGTTGAATAACAAACTTTCTCGCGCGATTAATCTCGAGCGAACTTCGGCTTAATAGAAATTTATTAGTTTTACTTAACAAAGAAAATTTAATTATTATTTAATGGCCGAGAGAGCCTTCGACGCGAATGACGCACGTACAAATTTTTATTTGGGAACGCTCGGCGAATTCTATATATTTGTCAAAGAATTCGTAACTAGAAGGAAGTGCCGGCGCTCTTGGGGCAGTTTCTATAGGTGTAGAGTGAACAAGCGGTTCTAACAAAGTTTCCGAGGATAAACTCAGCAGTGTGAGAAATTCCGGGACGAAATACTGCCGTACGCGCTGTCGCGTTGACTTCTTCAGCCACTTCTATCCGCTTGACACACGGCATTCACGGAGACGACATACCAATTGGGAAATAGGAATTTTATTAGAAAAAAGAAGAAATTGTGCATGAAAGAAGCTACTTGTATTCCGAACAAAAAATTACAATAATTCTTCGTAAATATTCTAATATACACTTCCGCTCGAAAGTTTCAGCACACTTGGGATTTTCTCGCATTTCACGAAAAGTTAAATATAAGAAAAGTCTTTAAAAATTTTTGAAAAAATTTATGCGAATCAAGCACGTTATAACGAACTTTTTTCTCTTCTCTTTTCAGTAAACTCTTTAATTTTTAAGTTAAATATTTTATAAGAAATAAGTTTTTATATAAGAAGTTCGATATCGATTGCAAGAGATTATTGCACCAATTTTTTGAAAGAAATGTTTTAAAGCTTAAAAAGTCTTTTAAGAAATAACTTTTGTGGTCAATCTTTATTCGATGATGTTTTATCAAGCAAAATTGCAAAATTGTCAATTTTCAATTTTATTCAGTTTAAAAACAAAATGTCGTACGAAACTAAAAGACAGATTCAAAGCTTCACTTTTCTTCCTCAAAATACTTTTTTGTAAATTTCTCTACGATTAATTTTCACCGAGATACTTAACTTTTTCGTCAAGTGCGAGAAAATTTCAAGCGTGCTGAAGCTTCGAACGGTATTCAGCGTGCAATGTCTTTAATACATTTTCAATACAATTACAATATTTCTGGTAATGGTGTATCACTGTTAATAAATATATCATATGAACCTATTGATACAATCATGTTACATAAACTTCACTTTTGGGTAGATAATATTCTGCTGGTGAACACAATCTACACAGTTCGAAATGAACGAATCGACTAAATGGACTCGTGATCATTTCAATAAAGAATGATTTTCAGTATTGTCGCACAAGTGAATGAATCATTGGCTGAAAATTATCGTATTTGAATCGGCATGCGCAAGTACAGCGGGGCAAACGCGCGAAAAAGCGATTTTCGAGCGTTTTTGTTCATCCATAATACAGTAATTGCTCTTGCCCATACGGTCATCGACGCGTTTATTCGCCCGTTTTTTCGACTCGTTTTTTTGACGCAATGATTAATTGGTTCGGATTGGCAGAGTCGTCAACAAAAAATATCACACGCGTCAAATTTCGCGCGTGGCAGAATATCTGGGGGAAACAGAGAAGAATATATTCTTTTCATCTCGAACAATATTGTTCCACAGATTGAAGTTTGTCTTCTCTCGTGAATCTCTCTTCTATTACTCAAATTACTGTCGACTCCGTGTTCCCTCGCGTTTTCTAGCTCAAGCATTTTTCTGCCATAATAATGTCCCCTCGTATCCACGACTCTCTAACACCCCGTGAGAAACGTTACGCAATTCTCGCCGGCATTTAATTCCACCGCGACCTTCCGCCTTCCGTGTCTCTTAAAACTTTAGTTTTAATTAAAGTTTGTTCTATCTGTTACTCGCTTGTTTGAATCATTGCGGACTTACTTTCATTTCCGCTCCGTCGTCGGTTGCTAAACTTTTTTTTTTCATCGGTACGCACACCTTTTTTCCGTCGCGTACATGCGAGTTCTAATTCCTTCCATGTTCCTCGGAATTTGGCAAGAAAGCATTTTATGAAATATGTTCGAATGGTTATAAATCAAATTATATAATTTTCGTCAGGCGTATTTTGGTGTACCCGTCACTTGGTCGGTATTAATCTCATTCAACGCGTATTTCTCAATATTTATCAAAAATATTTTTATCATGTTGTGGAACAGGCTATTATTCGTGATTGTATTTGCTCGATTCTATGTTAAACATTGACTCTGACCTAACGGTGATCTCCCTCCTCCTCTTTTCAGAGAATTATATTTTACAATATTTTACAATATTTTACAGAAACGAAAGATCAGTCTACAAAATTGCAGAACAAACTTGTAATATTCGACGCGCACAGATATAAATTCGAAAGCACATTTCCTTTAAGGATGTACGGGTCAAATCTCAAAACATTACCAAAAATATAAAAATTTCATAAAATGTTCTAGTATTACGTTTGAGTATCTGCGTAAAATTTGAGCACAATTCACTTATTGGTTTAAAAGTTATTTAATTTTTTGTTTACTCTTGATTCTTATGTAAAATTGCGTTTGTAGTGCTTATTTGCAAATTTGATGAGGAAGTAGCATTACCAATTAAATCAAATTTTTACATGTACTAATAAAACTCGAATAAATATTCGCGCAAAAATTCATTTAGATCCACTTACTCGTTTAAAAGTTATTTATTTAAAACTGCAACAAATTTAGTATTTCGCTATAAAAACTATTATAAATCAAATTTTTTATTGTTTCTTTCCTTGCAGCTAGTTTCAGGACCAAAATTCGAGTATTTGTGAACACATTTTTTGTTATTGATTAGGAAAAAAGGAATAAACCTAGCAAAGCCTTCTGTTTTTAAATTTTGACAATTTTTAGCTCGTATTGTATAGCTAAAACATCCTTAAAGCAAAAACATTGAAGACACGGGTAATAGCACGAGCGCAGATTGTACGAGAGAATTTACATGCAGAATGCGATGTGTCTCTTCTCTGTCGAGTTAACTGGCGAAATTTCGTGTACATATATCCTTTACAAAATGATACAATCTCGTATTTGAAATGTTAAGATAAACGTCCTAGTGATGGACTGGATATATATTTACACAAACACTTATTATTATTTATCTCAAATGTTTTTTTTATTTCAGTAAAAAATCATTTAAGTTTAATATAATAATAATAAGTTTTTGTGTAAATGTCCGGATGTAAAAACATGTTCGGTCAGGATAATTATCTCATTATGTCAGTTATGAGATAATGTCATAATTAATATCAGCGAAATACCATAAATAAATAAAAACACAGCCACTTCTACTTAATGTAATGCCATATTGTACGCCGCGTATAAAGATCCTCTTCGTTTTTACAGATATACCTCTTCGCTGGTACAAAATAGTGGCATTTGTCGAAGCGACGGGGAAGCAAAAAAAAAAAGAAGGGAAATGTATGAGCGCGATAATCGTCGACAATTACCGCCAATGTGGCAGCTAGTGCATGCAGCAAGAATTACGTACGGCCGATAGGCCGTCGCATTTATAAACGCCGAGTAGTGTGTAATGAAAAAGGAGGGTGGGGGTGGTCGCGTTCGTTCGCGGACAGGTCGGGGACGGGGGACGGGGGACACGGCAAGCGGAAAAGAGCGTGCAAAATGAACCATGAAATTAACGAATGGGGGTCCGAACTCATATCCGCGCGTCCCATTTTGCCGGCCAATTAATTATTTAAAGCGCCCGCGCCTGGGAAACCCAACGCGGTTCTGTTGATACTCATATTAGCGCTTGCAAGATGGATGATAGAATAACTCGCGTCCCCCCCTCACCTCCCCGTTCGTGACCCCTCTTCGCGAATGCGAGCCTCGCGCTCATCCGGAGGTGTGTGCACAGCCGAGCGATATGCAGGATGCCCCAGGCTCCCTCGCACGTTTTCTTTCTTTTACGGATTCTCTGGTTTCGTGACCAGATTCTATAACTTGGAATCGCTTTTAGATTCCCATAGAAAAGAAGATATGCGTAGATTGGGCGTACTTCCACGCTTTTTGCACAAATATTATTTTAATGTTACATTTCGCGCGTTAGCCTTCGAAATACGATTGAATTATATTCTCGGTAGAGAGAAATGTATTTCTTATCTATGAGAATTCAGAAGCCTCAACTGGCTCTCTTCAATAGCTCTCTCTCTCTCTCTCTCTCTTGCTCTTTAACGATTTAAATTTACCGTTCGCTAGGAACATCTGTTAGTTAGTAAAAGAAAAATCATATTTTTTTATTTTTTAACGTCATCATTTTGTACAAACCCCTGGTTACTCAGCGATAACGGGGCTATTTGTTCGCGCACTCGAAGTGAAAGGAAATCCGTGGGAATGTGATACTGAATAGGTAGAATTAATGGAAATGACGGATTTCAGTGTAATAACCGACAGCTTTGACCGCCATTAGGTTTGCTACTCTCAGCTACATTGAAGGCGTTCAAGCATTGAACGCTGCTTCATCATGCGCTTCCGTATTTGCTATATTAGTAAAATTGACGCATATCTAAAGATATTACTCGTATATTCGTTTTTGAATTACATATAATTCACGATCATCTAGGAGCGATATGTTTCAATTAAAAATATTTTTAAAAGGTAAAAGTATTTATGACAGCAAATGTACGTGCTTGTATGTGTTTAATTATTCATATATATGTTAAAATTTTCCTAATTAATTGGTCGTGTTATTATTTGCAAATTGCATGTTAAATCTGCTCCTAAATCTAGTATAGATATATGTTTAGTTATTTATATATATATATGTATATAATTCTGATCTATATATGTAATTTTATGTAGCGAAACATTTATCTTTTTTTTAAGCACAGATTTAACATATCATTTGCTCTATAGCAAATAATAACACGACCAATTAATTAGGAAAATTGAAAATTATCGTATGCAAATGTGATTGCGAATAGTATTCCATCGCGGGTTACATTAAATCCAATATTATCACGTAACTGAAATATACAACATCTATGTTACTTGCAAATAGTGCATATGACTGTGCACTCAATGAACCGCACCTACTAGGCATATCTCTGATTGAATGGGATATTAATTTGCTTTATTATGCGCACGTGGCTACAATTAGATTTCCAGACACGGATACATCATTATTAATGTTGTTGGACCGACGCGGCGACGTCTCGCAAAATAGGTAAATTAGACAGCATTTGATACCTAACTGTGCCTATATTGCTTTCGAATCACGACGTCGCATCGCATACACGGGCGCAGCCCGGAAAGGAGCGAATCAAATTGACGCAATTACATCCTTATCGGAATACGCAAACGTCCGTCGGAATACAGAGCGAGCGTTACTTTTGATCGTTCTGAATGGTCCGCTATGGTCCAGTGTCGTTGAACACGCGTGCGAACTCGATCACTTGGAACGAGCCAACATTGGCTACTGTACAAACGACAAGTTTCGAAACTTCCACGTGGTGAACGCTCGCGTATCCGGCGAACAGCGGTTGTTAACTCGGGGGGTGGGGCAATAGTAAGTCAAAAAAATAACGGGTCTGTGTGAGCTGGAACGCAACCGAGGTCGCTTTTTTGCGAGCCGCGGAAATGTATGCAGCGCGCGAGAAAAACGCAGATGGCGCGGGGCAAAAAAACCATCGCCGCGCGAGGATAGATTGGGGAGAAGGAAAAAGGGAGGCTCGCGCTGCAACGACATGCAGATATCGTCGGTAATCCAGTGGGAAATGAAATAGAGAGCCGGTAATTAGAATATTCAATATTCGCGAACGCACGGGAGCGAGCCGCGAGCGTGCGCGCGCGAGCGTAATACGCTCCCGTGCCCGTTGTACTTACGCGCTTCGCGTACATATGTCAATAAAGATCATTCACCCGCGGGGTGAAATATGCTCTGAATATCGGAGGAATTGCATTTGATTCACGTTAGATCGACGCGATGGCGGGGCCGTCGTTAAATGAATGAAATTGATGAATCGCGAAGGAAAGTCGATCGAATCCGGAAACATATTTCTGCGCGATGGATGGGACTTTGCTCTGACAGCGTTGCTCACTGCTTAATTCGAACGCACGGGCTGCAGTTGTCACGTAGTCGCAGCATGGCGTAATGCATCCAATAAACGTGGGTTTACGTTTTATCTACGTGATGTACACACTGAGAAAAAAAAAAAGAGTTAACTTGACTAAATTTTTCAATTTGATTACATTTTTTTCGGTTCAAGCATTTATGTATTTAAATTAAATATATAAATGCTTAAACTGAAGTATTTTATCTGTTCAAGTATCTATTTTTAAGTTAAATACATAAATACTTAAACGGAAGAAATTATTCAATACGTAGTCAAAAGGGCCAAAGCTAAGCAAATCAACGGACGGAAATAATTGATTGACATTTAGTATGTAACTTATTCAAATATTTAATAGCGACTAGTTTTAACCTTACGGTCTTTATCAATCACCTACAAAACTGAATTGAAACACGAATATAACTACATGAAAAATACGATTTTGCTGAAGTATTTAAATATTTAGCTGGATACAGATCTGAAAATAATTTTATTGGGCTAACAAATTAATTATGACGGATGTTCAAGCATGACGTGCATTAGGTTAAAAAATTTTGACATTTTAATAATCAGTTTGAAAGTTCATTAATAATTATTTAGATGGCCTAACGAAATTATTTTCAGATCTGTGTCCAGCTTACTTTTTAGATACTTTAGCAAAACTCTTCTTTCCGTATACATATTTATCATGCTGTAATACTAGACGCAATTTTAAAAATATAAATTATGAAATTAATCTATGGAATCATGGAATCTAAACGGTTAACAATTTTACAAATAAATTACACGGTCACAACTATCTTTTTTTCAAAAAGATGTACTTATTTTGTCCTGATTTTTCTTCTATCGGTGGTCAGTATGGCAGATTGACAGATCATAATGGATAAAAGCGTGTTAGAACGGCATTGCTTCAAATGTATCTTCTTGCTCGTTAGTATGCAGTTCATGGTTCAAATTATAATACAGTGTGTTAGAGTTTTATCTATTAGGTCCCTGGTTAAAATATTCTGTGACTCATCTGTTACACGATGTGTCACCGTTAATGGTTTGAAATTTAATCAAGTTGAAAAATTTAGTCAAATTAACAACTTTATTCTTAGTGTATACTACATTAATAAATAGTATTTTGAAACGTTCGAATGCTTAAATCTGCAATTGGAAAAGCGGTATCGACATTGCTAATTGACAATGCTACGACAGCGCGCTTCGTTACCATCCATTTGGCGGATGGAAAGGTATCTCGGGCTTTGAGTTAGTAGCTTGACGGTCACGATGACCTAAGCGTTATTCCCGTTTACGGAGCAGTCGTTAATTACATTTAACGTCCCCATCACCGAACCGTCGCATCACGTAACATGGTGGATACCGTTGGAACATAAATTAACTAATCGAGCGCGCCGGTCCTGACGTTCTCCAAGTTCTAATCTAGCATCAGGCTTAAACGACGAACCAAGAGATTTGCTGCTGTACTCGTGATCGGAGTACTTATAACGAATTATCGCGAAATAAAAGCCAAATTTTCGGCCGCGTAACCGGGTCATGCTACTTTCTTGAAACAGCATCGCATGCATTGTGAGAAACCGTGTAGGAAAGAAAAAAACAGTCTAAGTCATTTAAATTTTAATTGAAAATGCAAACTGGATTAGATCTGGAATGAAATTCTGATTACTAATCTTATTACTAATTATCGGAACTCTCGCTTCGTATCGAACTCCTTGCATTCATCTTTAATGTCCTAATTATATTCCACCGTGAGGAATCGGTTTATTCAAAGATTGTTGAAAGTTTTATTAATTGATTCTTACTGTTGATGGATTACGAGATTAGATAATTACGCTGTTTAATTGGGATTGAAATTGAAGCAAGGAATCGAAGAGACAAATTCTAACTAATGTACGAAAAAAAGGTACGATAGTTACAGGACGCTGGCGGAAATGTAAGGTGATAAAGGAGGAACTGTAATTGGGGATCGTTTGGTTGGCCGACGAAGCCGTTCCCACTGAAAACGCGAATCTTTTCGATTACCGGATTTTCGGCATTGTTCCGCTCGCCTTTGTTCGTACGAGCGTTTTTCCGGAGTTTCGCCAATTTAAAGTTTCTGCGGTCTCATCCACGGTGCCTGCCATTTCTTGCCCTTCAGTTTTCCACACTTTTCTTTCTTTCATCACATTCACAACTATTTTTCATTCTCTCACTCGGCACCTCATTATCCTGCGCCATTCATCTCGTCCTTTTTCCTTCGTCTTTTCCTTATATTTACTACGCTGCTGCTAACAACATACCTCTTGGTTCTTTTGATCACACGGTTCATTGCGTAATACCACTGCTTTCTTATCATTCACCATCTCTCTGCTACAAATTCGACAAGTGACTTTTGTCACATCACGATTCATTAATCAGGTGTGTACATCGTTTGTTTTATTTTTTTTTATTTAATTAGATTTAAATTGATATTTCCCTAACAAAACTAAATTGTGTTTGTATGTGTGTGTGTGTGTGCACGAGCATCTCAGTAAATGCGGAGAACAACGATCGTGCATAAAAATGCGGCGCTTATAAGTTTCAAGAAAGTTCGATCTTCGATAACGATACAATCCTGCAATTAAGTCGATTGTCGTGTAACTAAAGTTCAACGACGGCGACGATTGTTGTCGCGATTTCTCGTCGACCGACGCCAAATCCCGGCGCTGAAACAGGTCGTTTCGCGGTTGTTACACGTTAGTTTAGGGAGCAAGGGTCGATTAGCCCGGCAGAAGTCAGAGCTAAGAGCATAAAGCACACTCCTGAGCCCTGGTTTGGCCGATTGCCCGCGTCTTCATCCCTTCGGACACCCGTCGTCTGCCCGATTTCCTCTCTCTCCCTCTGACCTCCTCCTCTTTCTCGTCGTGGTACAATTCTCCGGGGAGCTGAAAGCTACGGCGCCGCGTTTAAACGGAAGGGACGTGACGTTAAATGGGTACACCTAATACCCACGAGTCTGAATTATACGACAGTCCTTACCGCTCATTTGGTATTCCGCGAGGATAATTTCACCTGAATCCATTAGGCGCTCGCGGACGGACGGACGGAAGGACGAGTGGTGTTAGATCTCCTTCTCGTGTTTCGGAGACATGCAAACGCACGCTGTCGTCAAGCTGGGATAACGGAAGAGTGAGGAGAGAGAGAAAGAGGTAGACTCATTACGCGTCCAGGTCACATTCTTTAAGATGGCCCGTCCGTCTTGGGGAATGAACGCCCGATGCGCGTAACTGCATTTCGTCAACTCATTTCGTCAACTCATTTCGTCGGCTCTCCGGCATTTTCTTCGCGACGCGAAGCATCTGTCCTCGTCGCAATATTTTAACGTTAGATGAAGGAAAGTTCTATTCGTGAGCATCACGCTTCACGGATTTAGGTATTTATTCAGCTGGATTATTTTTTAACTTCTGCGCGGATCGGAGGATATATATCCGATATGAACAAGACGCTGATAATCAACGCGAATTGAAAATATTTTCAAATGAGAAGGCAGCACACGAAAAGCTGGATCGTACCTTAATAGAAAAGCCAAGGGAGAGAGAAGCATTAAAATATTTTGGCCCGTGGATGCTTCTGACAGAGGTACACGCAAAAAACGGAAAATGCTGTTTCAGACATACATACATACATACACACACATCCCATTGAATAAAGTTGACGGATTAGATTATAGCAGAAGTAAAATATAACATATTTAATCATTCACGCGGAGCTCGTGAAGGTTAAAACGAGGTTAAAGCTCACATAAAAATGAATTTCTTTTAATTTCTTTCTTCCTGACGGCTACCGTAATTAGCTACTAAATGATATGTTTTAACATAACGGCTTTGGGAAAAATGCATTTCCACGATATCTCATTATATCCAACCGGTATCCATTTCCTCGAAAAAACATTATAGCGATTGTAATCCTGAAATTCATTATTAAGCTCAAAGTATAATATAATCCATTGGCGTAGCGGAATTCATTAATATTTCTAGCACAGCCGTCTCGCGAAACGGCGGCGGCACGGTGGAACAAAGCGTCCAATATCATTCTTTTGATATCCAGAACGGATGGAAGTTCCACTAGCGACACGTATCGCGTATCTCGGTGATCCAAACGTCGGGCGACAAAACCGTTAGCTTCTCTCGGAAGGAAGCTTTCGCTTCCGAGAGAAAGTAATAAAGCCGGAGCTTGTTTCGTCCCTCTTATAACTATACTCCGGGAGCATTCGGCAGCTCTCGCTCAAGGGGGCAGTAATTCGTTTCCGCCCTTATCTCCACGCGATCGTCTCATCGGCGCGGCGACGTCAACAGGTATCCGACGAGGCTGCGCACGTTTTTCACCGTGCACTTCACGTGCGTGTGGTTCGCCGAGCTTCATCGGGGCAGAGGTGGCACAAAGGGGGACAGGTTCATTCGCGCATCGCTACAATTCACTCGGCGACGCGGTGAGTGGCATTTTATTTGAGAACGAAGTGAATTCCCGGGCGATGCCAAATAAGCTGTTTCCCGCGCTCGATACAGCTTAGCCCTCCCTACCTCCCTTCCTCCCCTTTCTTCGTTTCGTCCGCCAAATACGGCTGTGTGCACGGCACCGACAGATAAACAGCAGAAAAGCCCGGCTTTCTATTGAAGAGCCGCCCAATTGAAACGGCGGTGCCTGCAGGCTCTCGTCGGTCGAGAGACGCAAGTGGGAAGATAACTTTTCGCGATCTACTTCTGGTCTTCCGCTCCCGCGAGGCCAAATGCGTATTAAACGAAAATCCGTAAGCGAATCCTCTCTGGACGGTATGTGCAAAGAACGAACGAACGTGAGCGTCAACTCTTATCTCTATTCTCTACGAAGTGGCGCAATTAAGGCAGGACTGTACTGAAAAATCTGTCAAGCATGATCCACAACTTTTGTCTGTTTTTGCTGCGTTTAACTAAAAGAATAAGTTGGATAATTCTCAAGATTAGAACATCCCGAACCTTTTATAAATTCAGCTAAACGTTCAAGCTGTGAACAAAATTTATATATATAATATATGTATACATATACATATATGTAAATATTCAATTTTATGTGTGTGTGTGTGTGTGTGTGTGTGTGTGTGTGTGTGTGTGTGTGTGTGTGTATATATATATATATATATATTATATAAAATTCAAGTCGGTCCTTCATGACTGAAGATCGTGGTCTCTCCACTTGCATGCTCATGCATGCTTTATGGCGACTGTCTTCGCAAAGGTGCTCTCGGTGGTTTACCATTGCCATCAGGATGCGCGAGAAATGGTAATCAATTAAATATCTGATATGTTCTGAGTGAATTTGGAAACTGGAACTTTGACACGGAGACAGGGTTGGCATGTTTTAAACAAAATGTTTAAAACAGTGTGTTTAAAACTTGTTTAAAATGAGCTTTGTTTTAAACACTTTTCTTTTAAACAGTTTTAAACAATAGTTTAAAACTGTTTAAATCATCGCAAATAAAACATAAATTATTTGGAAAAAAATTGTGAAAAGAAAACAAATACTAATAGATAAGTCGCAAAAAATACTTTTTAGTGTTTTATTTATATTTATAAATATTTATATTATACAGACTCAGTCTCATGTTCAATTTCATCAACCTTAATTTTTTTGTTTAGTGCCTTCAAAACTGTTACTAATTTTCAACTTTTTCTGTACCTAATCTGTTTCTTAATTTTGTATGCACTAAACCAAAAGCTGAGAACAGCCTTTCTATGCCAGCAGAAGAAGCAATTGCTGTATGAAGTTGTGTTATCAAGTTAAATGTTATAGTATTTAATACTATTTTTTAATGCAAGCCACCATGTTATCAGCTTAACATTTTTAATGGTTTCCTCGGAAAAAAGATAATTTTTGAACGGAGAAGTTTTTGCTCTATAAGACATAACGTCAGGAATGGCTGCAGGGTGATACGAATTGACATATTCCATGGCTTCATCTAATTGTTCTTGACTTAACTGAAGTCCTCTAAATCGATGATCGAGTAAATTTGCTAAATAATGTGCAGGTGTCACTGCCATTTTGAAACGCCGCAGAATACAATTAAGATCAGACTCCAAATAATTGTTTTGTTTAAAATGATTTATTATTTCGATCCAAATATCTATGGCCTCACCAATTGTATAGCAATCTCGTTGAACTTTATTTAAAGCGACTAAAATTAATTTTAATTTTTCCAAATAATTAGTTGCATTAATTTTTAAATCCATATCGTTAACTTTTGATGAAATATCCGAGCTTATTGCTACTCGATTACTCAATATAAATTTTACATAAAATATGCCAATTATTAACATATTATTCCAGACAATCGGCAAAAGTATTCCATCGAATATCTTGTGACATTACTAAAGCTTTTCCACCTGCTTGTTTATACTTAGCAGCGGCAAAATGCGTGTTTCGAAAGTATTTTATAATTTTTTTAATGTGTCCTTTGATTCCTGGAATTTCAATGTCGTGCGCAAGAAGATTTAAAATATGTGCAGAACATCCATAAGTAATAATATCAGGCATACCAAGTTCTTTGCCAATTGTTTTCTCATTTTATGCATGTTTGTTGCATTATCAGTCACAAAACTTTTAATCCTGCAACCATACTTTTGACTTTTACCAAATTATTTTGCTTGTTTAAAACATGTTTTTTTTGTTTAAAACATGTTTTTTTTGATTACTTAAAAAACACAAAACAGAAACAAATTGTTTTAAATAAAAAAAACAATATTTTTTGTTTGAAATGAAAAAAACAAGTTTTTTGCCAATCCTGCACGGAGAGCAGATGCGCAATTTTCGCGCCATGATCACCACACCATGATACACACACCATCAAAAATTGACTTGATTTTGATAAATTCTTAATGACTTTATTTTATCATGAATTTCTTCTTCGGCTTAACAATTATTGTATTATTGAACACTCAAATTTGATTCTTTCTGTTGTTTCCTCTTGCTAATTATGAAATTCATCTTTCATTCGGTCTTATTTTCGTCTTCATGGTACGATCCATTACCAACGCGAATAAACAGCATTATCCGATGAACGAGGGATTAATTCAACTGGTCAAGCGCTCGTACAGGTTACTGAATATCTACATTATACTGCGAATATCTACATTACATTGCGTTGCCCTGTTTAACAAGCAAGGTAGAACTTTGTTGAACGTCATGCTATTCCAAATATGCGAGATAAATATAAAATACTATTTATATATATATATATATATATATATATATATAAAGTGTGTACATGGCTCC
>QKQZ01021780.1:0-43343 GCA_003595255.1 Solenopsis fugax | reverse complement strand
ATAAATATTTATATAATATATTATCTTTTATATAATATATAATATATTATATATAGTCCAGAATTAATCTTACTATATTCTGCGATTCGAGATTTTTTGTCACAAAAACTGATTTTTTATATCGATCTGTAATTCCTCTTTAGGGATGTATAGGACATTTCTCAAAACATTAAGAAAATTATGAAAAAATTACAAATTGTTTTATATTGTATTTGAAAGTAGAAAAAATTGGCGGTGATTTTCTATCTGGATAAAAAATTATTTTAATAAGAAATAGACATGTGCTCTAATAAAAATATAATTAATAATGAATTGGATAATTAAGAAATAATGAAAAAGAATCTGAATTTTTTTATTTAAGTACTTTAAATATTCAAGATGATTTATGTAAAGTTTCGTTGTGATGTAGAGATCAGTTCTGTAAAATGAACAAAATTTATTTATTTATTTACAAAATAATTAAATAAACAATAAAGCTCTGTATAAATCTTAAATTCTTAAAGTAGTTATATAAAAAATTGAGATTTTTCTTAATATTATAAAAAATAATTTAATTTTTAATAATTTTAATGATGACAATAAAAATTAATTATAAAAATATGTTATTAAATAAAATCTCATTCACACAACTTTCATATGTATATAGTTTATTTGAAGTTAATATTAATACATGTCCAAATTTCATTTACTTTGCAGTAACCATATGTCCGATACATCCTTAAAGAACTTAAAATCGTCTTCCTGTCTTTTCCAATTAATGATCACGTTTCTATGATAACGCGACCGTTATCATAGAATGGGCAATGCGAAATCTGTTAATTTGTACAGTTTCGGTCGGAAATGGTACAACTACCGATTCGTATAGCGAATTAAATCTCAAACGCGGGGACGAATTGCGCTCGGCCTTCAAAGGCTACGGCCATTAATCTTCGATTAAGTGCTCAACGATCGGTCAAGGTAATTTCACGAGTTTTCCTGAATTAGGAAAGACCGTCTCTCACCCTCCTGATGACCGTGGCCCCGCTCGTCGTTCCCTTCATTGCCGTGCAGCGCTTTCTTTCTTTCCATGGAGGGGAACCACCGTCAGCCACCAGTATGTCACCGTACAGACCAGCGCGCCGGTACAATGAGGGTCGACCGTGGCGATCGATATGTGCACTCGACAGAAACGACCTAACGAAAGGTCGATCGAAGTGAAATCACTATTTCTGCGACCTCGCGGCGCGCAGAAAAAAAAAACAAAAAATATCGTACCTTTGGGTAATAACGTGAATTACGAGTTGAGGATCACGCTTGCATCTATACTCACAAGCTATATATTTGGAAAGAATGGAAGAAAAATGTCTAGTTTCACAATAAATAATAAAAATTATATTCTTATAAGTAATTAATAATGAAAAGGATTTGTCTGGAAGAAAATTAATTATACAAAATTAATATACAAAAATGACTGATTATTTTTAATTAAATGTATGGCACAACTTGATATGCTGTGCTATGAAGAAATCTTATTACTCGAGATAGTATTGCAGAAGAAGATATTAAAGGAGAGTCTCATTTTGTCCAAGAAAATACTAATTTCCAGGTTAATAAAAAAATTTATAAATGAAGTTTCGCTACGATTTTCGAAGAGCGCTCTATAGCAAAGGTAACAAAAGTTTGTTGGGTCCGTTTATACGTTATTATTCTTTTTTTTTTAAGTTACTGAGTACGTGGATGGGATATAAGCTCTTTGCAAAAACTGATTGAATCCCCCAAAATCCAACACCTTTATGGATACTGGCCGTCTGTCGTACACTGTGCACACATTGATATATCGTCCGCATAATGGCGCCATTGAGGCATTACTATTACTGGCGAGATTTGGGGAAACGATCGAGCGTGCTAACGGATTCGTCGCAGCTTGCACGCTGTTTGCAAATAGATCTTGTATAGGAAATTATTGTTCGCCCAGCAGCAATCTTGATGGATCAGTTCATCTGCATTAGCAATGTGCGAAGTCTTCTGAACTTATAACATTTATTTGTTCAGGAATTAAATTTTAAAATTGTGTAAAAATAATAAAAGATAATTGAAGGCTTTGACCTTTGCAACTGAAAGAATAAACAAAAATATTTCATATTAGATATTCAAATAATTGATTTAAATACGTAAAACATATCAATTCAGAAATTAAAGTAAAAAACAGAGAACATTATTTTTTTCTTTATATAAAATAATTTTCATGATTTGATGAGATAAATATACAATTATAAAAAATTAAATATGTATAAGTAATCAATGAAAAACAATAAAACAATAGGTAATAAATACGTGACGTAACTAATTGAATAATATGTCTTAGTAGTTAATCACGAATCAATATTATTACGGAATATTATTACAATGAACGGGTGGATCTCGGAAATAAAGTGAAATTTTCTCAAGGACTAGAGAGGAAAATATTATCCTTCCATTTTGGACGCTCCGAAGGTCTGTTTTGACAGATCTTCTCTCGCTCGTACTCCGTTTGATCGAACGATCAAACTCACCTATTTATTTTTCTAACACTTGGTCGTTACATTACAAGGGGATACCCACTTGCTCTCGTCATGCAAATTGCTTTCTTCATCAAGATGCTTTTCATAATAATGAGCAAGTATTCGAATGGGGTGAAGTTTACATACGATCATGGAAAATTGTCACAAAAATATATTTTACTTTTTATCATGCAGATGTTTGGAAAAAGTTCGTAGCATTATAAATCCAATTTTGCATCATTTCAAAATTTTAAATGTAACTTTATAAAGAAACTATACATTACAGGTTATTATATATAAGAGTATAGATTATTACGAAAATTTTGTATTAATTTTAATCGATTAATTAACTCGTTATAAAACAGTTCTATATTATTTTTAAAATAAAGAACTGTACAATTATAATTTTTTACACCTCGTTTGTGCTTATAATGCATTAATATTATTTGGAAATTATTATAACAAAATAATTGAAATAAAAAATAATAAAGTAATCGGAGTTACAAGATTAAGATTAAGATAACGATAGAACTTATTTGGGGAAACACCAGTTAATTGTGAAAATTGGTAATTCAACTCACATTGATTGGACGAATCGTAGTCATGTTTTACGTGTAATCTCACGGATTATATGGGTGGATGTAACTTCAGACACGATTTGTGATACATCTGCTCTGCGGTGGCTTCAGTGCAGGACGCGTGTCCTGGCACGTGCTCGTCCATTCTCAAACCACCGTTCCATTCCTGTAAAGTGGATCAGAGTATTTCGTTGGAAGAATAGAACCTATAAAATTGCGACTTCTGTGTCCCAGTATAATTTTTCAATCTTTTACAAGATTACAAGATTAAAAATAATATAATAGTGAAATACGAAACAATGAGCAATGTTACATACTTCTCTATAGATTCTATTTCTTCCCAATTACGAAACCTCAAAAATAAAACTTTTTATATTTTATTCTACATATAAATATAAATTCATTATAATTAATAAGGTATATCACTATGATATATAATTGAAAAGAAATTTAAGTAAAATATGTTTTTTATTGATATTTTTAGTTATAAATTATATACAATATATTCCCTGAATCAGCAGTTGCGTATTATAATAAGAGCACTGATAGGCATTTTATAAATATATATTTTTTTTAAAGTAACTTAAAAGCTTATTTCTTATAAGATATGCTGAACAAAAATGAGATCGAGCGCTTGAGATCAACTAAGAATATTGTTGACTAGAATAAAAGGAACGTAGATAGTATGGTATTTGAAACACAAGAAATCTATCATTCACTAATTATCTACAATTAATCTTCAACAGTAAATCCGACATTTTCTTTATCTTTCGCACTGGAACATTAAATCAAACTACTTTCTAATATTAGCATAAAAAATTTTGTTATTAATTTTTAAGTAAAAGCGCCAATCTTGTAAAAATATTTTTCTTTCTCTTGATTATATGCTTTCTGATTGATGTACAGCAAAATATGCTTATTGAGAATTAGAATTGAATAACCTTTCTAATCGATTTACATCATAAGTAAAAGCGATTCGATACTCTTCTCGAATAAAATACTCTCTTATAAAGTAGATAACGATAATCATAGCACTGTCCATTTTTTTTTACAATCACGTCAGCTCTTTGGGAAAGAAGCATTCTTCAACTATAGTTATATTCAACTTCTTCCTGTAGTTAATTTTTTGATTAAATTCTCTTCCATTATTCATAACAGCGTAGACAGAGAGACTAGGTCTGAGCTGAATCTATGGATAGAGATAATTAACACTGAAGAAACTATTAGAATTTATCTGCACTTCGTCGACGTCTAAAGACACTGATACATGTTGTTGTGATGAGGCATATGATGATGAGTTGGCGGCGCTAGCTGATGTTGAGGACGATGGACCTGGTACATCCTTTGGTCGTAACAGGGCTGGTACTGCATCGGCGGACTCACGCTCTGATCGCTGTAGCAATCGTACTCCTGCCATTCCGGCGCGATGAATCGCTCCTGAGGTGGATACGGGAAACTCGCGGTATGTTGCGGCCCGAGCCTCTTCTGGGCCGCCACCGCACAGCTCCCGGATGACGAGGTGATCATGTTGCCGTTCTCGGTGATGCTGACGGTAACGTTGCCGACGTTCACCGTGATCTCACCGCCTTCGGAGTTGCCCAGGGTCTGCGATAGTGCCCAGATGTAGTTGTGCGCGAATCGGAGCGTTTCGATCTTCGTGAGCTTCGTGTCCTCAGGAAAAGTCGGCAGGGCCATCCTCAGACGTTCCAAAGCGTCGTTCAGAGTATGCATTCTGTGACGCTCGCGGTCGTTTGCCTTTATCCGCCGATTCCTCTTTAATCTGAGCACCTATTTAAAAATGGGTAATTTGAGAGAAAAAATCGACGTCTGATTTTCGAGAGAATTATTCCGAGAGTGTAAGTTTTAAGCAAAAAGGGCAGACAAATAATTATAATTGGATGGACCAATCAGAAGAATATCTAAAAGATATCTGGATTTTTTAACGTATTTTATTATAATATAAGTAAACTTCTACGTTAGTTAAGAAACTTTTGGAATTTTTATATTTAGTATGTAAAATTATATTTAGTATGTAAAATGATTAATGGGATCCAGTATAATAATGGATTAAATATCAAGAGGCATTGATTAATCTATATGTACCTGAGTGGGACTTTTACAACGAGTGTTTCGCGTTTTTTTGCGCTTCTCTTCTTTAACCGGAGGGAACAGAGTGTCAGCTGAGACTTCGTGTTTCGGCGATTCGAAGCTAACATCGAAACCAGAATCGGATGAACTGGAAAGTTCATCGAAGCCTCCTTCGCTACAGAATGAGTATTCTGACGACATCGCTGTATCTTGCTGTAACGCAAAGCGATAAAAAATTTTACACTGATGTACTCATTGCATGTGCGAAGAATATTATGATCAGAGATGAATGTTTTAAAAAGTAAAATTGTTTTTCAAAATATATAATTAATTTAATTTAATATTTTCTTTCAAAATATTTAATTTCTTTTAGTTCTTATTTCCCTCTTTAAGATTTTTAAGTTACACTTTTTACAATCTCGATAAAACCAGTTTTAATTCTTTTTATCGAGGTTTTTTTCAAAAAAATTTGTAGAATACATTACCACATACCATGTCAAAATCCAAACTTGTAATTTGTCAAATATCTTCAAATAACTTAGGCAAATTAGAGGCAAAGTGAATTTATCAAAAAGCACTCAGTACACAATACAAATTGCACTCTCGGAAAGTAAGAACAAACATTAATCAAAATTCATATCACGTAACGATGGAACGACGAATCGAAACGAGAAAATAAGAATTCACCGACGAGCGGACTAGGCGGGGTACAATTTGGTACTGTGCATGTGGCAAGGGGCTCTTAGAACATATATACCGTCCCGGGGGTATTTCGTCCCCTCCACAAGCCCAGGGCCACCGTGAGGCTCCATGGGGCACCGAGAGAGTTCACCCCATAATCACCATAGAGGGGTACGTCTAGCGTTCTCTCCGCTCCCTTCCTTGTGTATGCATTAGACGCGTGCCACGGCGATGTAGCCGCCTTGTTAGAAGATTAGAGGTTTTTAGGACGATTACACCGCTTTGAGATTATCGTATATAAACGGTCCCCGATTTTTTACAATCAATTCCCGAATGCGTTTTCGCTGCATTTGCGTCGAAAAATCAAAATACACAATATTTCAAGAAACAAGAGCCAAAATTAAAATTTACATTAAAAAAATTGTTTTGAGAAAAATTTTAAACTTCTAATTCTTTCTTATTAATAAAGTTTCAAAAAAATTTCTTCTTATTTTTAAATTAAAAATTGTTCAAAATACTTTTTATTAAAAATAGAAACATTTTCCATGATTAATACTGCAAAGAAGAGATTGTATAAAAGTATTAACAATGCTTTCTAATATTTAGATACTTTCAAATACCGCCTGTCTGTGAAGTACAACGGGTTAACCGTGAACAGGCGTTTCTCATGTTGGAAACGAATGAAAGGCGCACAATTCTGTATTGATAAAATACAATCTTTTATATATAAATAAATTATATAATTTAATTTACAGATTATTAAATCTTATGTATAAATATTTTAGTAGTTTTTATAATTTAATTGAATATTATATTATTTGCATGAGAGATAAAATGGAAGATTATAAAAAATAATATGTTCTTATTACTTACAATATTTCCTCGTGAAGGTTCGCAGTCTTGTGCTTATCTAACGCTCGTGCATAATACGGCTGAAAATAAGTTGTCGATAATCTAATAAAATCAACGGTGACCATATGTCATATGCGCTAATCAGCTGATAATGTCAGATATATCACTATAGAAACCAGTACCGCGTTAACGGGATACTCGGGGAAGAATTTCAACGAGCAGAACTACGAAACTGCAAGAATCGATTTTTTTAAAAACATTTATTACTTTACCTTTTTTCTCTATAAGTTAAATCTTGATAATCTTCTCAGATTCGATCTGCGTTATCGTTAACAGTCCTCATAAAGACATTTCTATTAAAATCATAAAGTAGATCAAGTTAGAAAAATAATACGGCAAAGATGGACATTGATACACGCGAATAACAATTGCTACCGGGCTTCATTTTGAAACTTTATCAATCGAATAAATGCTATCGCGCTGTAATATGAAAGAAACTGTGCGATGTCCAGTAAACGAGATTATCAAAAAGTGTATCTTATGCACTTAATACCGCAGGATATTAGTTTGCACAGGGATCAACGAAGCGAAGATAGGGGCATTAATCAATTTGATCTATGCGGAGTATTAACTTGCATCAATCGCAGTATCATCAATTTTTGACACGCAGGAACGTTCCGGAACGATCGTTTTAATACCATGTTCACGGCCGGTGTCAGCAAACTCCGGGATTTGATTTCGCGCGAGTTTGCAGCGAATAATATAAAACCGGCGCCTACACACTTCGGGAACGAAAAATATCGAGAACACGTGTCGTCTGTTTGCACGAGGATTCGTGTTATCGAAGGATATTCATGTACATTCTGAGTGTACTGTCAATAATTTGTCCTACCGAAACAAACAAATCCTCTTTCCGGTGTTGATTATGTGAATTTTTAACTTCATGTCTGATATTTGGGGTAAATCGCGTGCGAATTGACCAGATTGTAACACATGTCACTGGGGGACAATTGTAAATATTTCACGTGATTTGTTTGTACAATTCCCAAGTACGGAAGGTTACTCGAGAAAAATTCGAGACATCGGAAGGTACTCATCGTATGAGTGCTTCTTTCGTTAGAGTAGCGTTAAGAGGGGTTTTTGACCTACAATTACAGCGCAAAATTTTAATAGTAAAATTTTGATAGTGTATACAAAATGTAGCTCTTGAAATGTTTGCACTTATGCCTCTTTATGTTAATGAATATTAAAAAGAAATTAAAAATATCTTAAAGTTCTAGAATTAATTATTATTGTTAATATTAATTGTAAATGTTTATTTTTATTCCTTTCATAATTAACAGACTGCAAAGTATTTTAATCTGCAATATTAATCGATTGATTTGTCAAACTGATCTGTTTCGCATCAAAAGTGCTACCTTATTGTCCGCGTTGTACGGTTGGACATAATTATTACAAGATATTTTTTGAAAATTGCTTTACATCGGGGAAACTGTTTGTATCATCACGAAATCGCTTTTCAGACGCTCGGTTGCAATCTGATAACAAGCTGCACGTGAGTTGCACAGCTGTTTTGGTCGCGCGCCGCGGGTTCTTGCGTTAAATCTCTCTTATGCCGTAAACGGAAGATGAAGCGTTTAATGCGAGTGTATTACGGCACCGTTCGATCAATTTGCATAATTACAACGCTCCTAAGTAATTGTCCGGACGCATAGTGTGTTTATTAGCGTTGCACCTAGTAAAGGTACATCGACCGACTTAGCACGGTTCCATCTTCTTATCCCACGCCATTCTTCCGAACGCAACGGTTCAACGTACTATTATTTGCGCATAAGAGAGGGGATGCCATTCATATTCCGCTAGATTTTTTCTGTAGATTGAGTTTAAATAAAAAATATAAAAAATTAGTGAAAGATTTATAAAATAATAAAAAAAGAATAATTTTGCTGAAATACCGATCTGAAAATAATTATGTTGACCATTAAAAAATTTATATTGGATTATTTATGTTCAAACTGGCTAAGAATGTCAAAATTTTTTGTGGCAGTATCATTATGCTTGAATCTCTCACATCATAATTTTGACAGTCCGATGTAAAATTATTTTCTGATTTGTATCTTACTAAATTTTTAGATATTACAGTAAAATTGTTTTTTCTTTTCGTGGTGATATTCATTATTTTTAGATAAATATAATGGCAATTGTGGTCGCTTAAATATTTGAAAATATGAAGATAAAAGTTTATTTTTTTCAGACTAGTTTATTTACATTTCTATTACATTTTCTATCGTGTTTGTTTAATGGTAGCCATTAACTTTTAGCGTGAAGAGTGTAAAGAAAATTGTTACAACAAGATGAATAGTGTCATAGAAAAACGACTTATATAATTTTGCCGCTTGTTGTAAAGATTTAACTACAACGGTCGGAGCGTGGGCTGGAATGAAATCACTTTCTCCTCGTGAGAATATGGCATTATATTCGGCATGTGCCTTCGGATGCCCATGAGGCTCCCCTTATAATGAAATAAGAAAAGAATTTAAACATTCAATATTCACGAAGCGATGCTTGAGCGAATCAGTCATTGCAAATGATTTCCTGTATAAGAGAGACTATAACGTTGATCTGATTTATTTCCGGAGGAAATTTGTCTTTCACAAACATCCATGTCGTTAAACTTTTTATCGCTGACACGCTTTCTTAGAATAATCATTATTATTTCATGCATGTACCGTTACTATCTTATGGAAATGTAACAACCGTGACAAAATACTTGATGAAAAATCTGAAAATATACAAACATATATGCTCGATTATATTTTTATTTCATTGATTTTTATATGAAATTTTTTAAAATAAAAATTCTTTAAATAGAAAAAAATTTATTGAAAGAAAGCTAAACAATTGAAGAATTTTATTATTGCAATCTCGTATATATATATTTATATGCTGCATATTTTTTTATAATTGAAATATGATTTATTGTTGCCAGAAAAATGTAAGACCGTGAAGTACGCAAAAAGATGTCATATTTATGGCGTTTCCTAACATATATTTTTTCTGCAACATTATTTGCGCACCCTTTAGAGGACAGAGACCCCCAACCCTTTTCACACTTTGAAAATTCGTAGCGCCGATAAAAGGTCGCCGTGAAATCGATGCCGTTGCAGACACATGTTCGATCGGCCGGCGGAAATATTGGAAATTACACGAAAGATTTGTCCCAGAGGCGTGCAGAATCAAAAATCAAATAAAAAAAAGGGGCGTGTAGTACGCCGTGAGGTACGTCGATCGTACGTTCGCCCAAAACTGTCAAGTCCCCAAAAAAGGGTTCGACAGCGATAATGGCGATTCGCTCTGATTGGATAATTTATTGGCGAAGTGCAATCAGCGTAATCGCGCCAACTGGTTTCGCAGGTATCCGTAAAATATTTCTACAAGCTGGGGAAGAAAGAAACCTTTGTGAAATTATTTTTTTAAATTTCTTGAATGGGAATTTAGGGCGAGCAGTTTTCATTAAATAAAAAAGTTATTTAATTAATATTCTTAATTTGATAAATGTATGTATTAATGTATAAGTAAGCTTAATTATAATATCGAATCAGTTATCCTACATTAAATGATAGACGTATGCATCATACTATACTATAATGACGCGAAGAAAGTTAAGGAGCGGATTTATTACAACACATCATGAATAAACAGAAAGCCGTTACGTGCAAACCACACGAATGTAGTTCGAAAGTAGTTCCGGAAAGCAAATTCATGTTCTTTGCAAAATTGATCAGTTATTGATCGTACTGACTCTATTTTATTCAGAGGAACTGTTCAAAACTGATAGAACAATAAGTCGACGAGTTAAATAACGATTCATTATAAAAGATAAAAGACACGTTCATAAAATTAGCCGTGTCATTAGCCTGTGTTTTTCATTTAAAAAAAATTACATTTTTACAGAAGTAATTATACTTGAAGATTTTAATATGTAAATGCAAAACCAATTTGTAATTCGAAAGATTCGCTTTAAATACGAAATTTTATAAATTATGGATGTTCTTTTTCTTATATCAAACTATTGAATTATTTAAGCAAGTTCATGCTAATGAAAATGAAGGCGCACTAGGTCACTTTCTGCTTTTTCTCCCTCTGAAAACGTTTCAGCCGGCAGGGATGGTACGGCCTCACGAAATCGCGATTTTGCGATCGGTTCGCGATCGCGATTATTACGTGAGAGGAATCGCCATGCCAATTCGAAAGGTCTCTCGCGTGTGAGAGAAGCGGGAGCGCGTGAGAAGTGGGTTATCTAACTGACAACACCCTGTGCTTCATGTAGTTCACGAGAATTTTCCCATAAGTCGTAACAAGACAAACGTCTGCAGAAACAAGTTGCAAAAACAGAGAGATTGGAAGAGGGGAGGTAAGGAGGGAGAAAGAGAGAGAGAGAGAGATAGGAAGGAATTGCGTAGAGAGATGATGCTTATGTTGGCAGACGCGATCTCTCCCACGACGCATTCTCTCTCTTCCTCATGATCTTACTAACGTGTGCAATTTATTATCGTAACAAACAAACGCGCGGACGCAACGCGTTACGTATCTTCTAGATTTCTGCAGCCCCGCAAACACGAGATCCACCATCGTGCTCGGAAATCTAAAATATGGGAATACAAAGGATTAATTTATTTCTCGGATTCTTCCTCTTAATTCCTCGTTAGATACGCGAGCCATCTCTACTTATATTTAATTATAAATTATAAGCAATGAGAACTGTGTAATTGTGTAACACATGCGTATAACGTAGCTTGATATTGATGTAAGTTAATTTTAAAAGCGGGTGATTATAATTTTGAATGAAGATTACAATATATTTTATAACATTTTGCAATAAAATTATATTACACCCCTATAAGCGCTACAATATTCCTAGAATATTATATGAACATTATTAGAAATTAAAATAATATTAAAATAATATTCTGAAAATAAATTTTTCAATATTATAGGAATATTGTATTAATGTTATTTGTTCAATTTATATAATATTCGTGGTATATTATTTTAATATCTGTTGAATATTATAAAAATGTTCTACGAATATTATTGTGGTCAAAAATTAATGTGAATTATTATGCACAAAATATTCATAAACTTTATAATTATTACATTTAAAAATTACAATATTCCCGACAATTTAAAATATTGAAGTAAATAATATTATTTACTTCTAATATTCATATAATATTTCAGGAATATTATTTAATATTAAATAATATTAAATAATATTATGACGCTTATAGGAACTGACTTTTTATTTATTCTTCTTTTAATGAATTGTATTTTGTATCAATTGGCTATCGACTACATGTAACTCAATTACAGTCTGATATAAATTCTCGGAACCAACACAGTCGAGACAATTATCCGTTCACCAGCGCAGCGCGGTGATTTCGACAGCGTGCTGTAGAACTCGAGGCGCGCGTACATCGCGATTGGAAACCCAGAATCCGGTCCGCCCGATCTCCGACAGCTTGGATAGGTCTTGATCAAGCACGTTGTCCCGATTCTATAGAGAGGAAAACAATCTCCGTCCGACTTTAGATACTAGCGTGATACTCTATCGTCGAAGGTGGAGTCGCGTTCGCCACGGCCTTTGCTAACTGTACAAATCCCCTTCCCCACACGTTCGCTCGCTGTAGCGAGGTCTTCCTCTTACCTGAGTGATTTTCTGCCTTTCTCTCGGTCCCTCTCCCATCGTCCTTATTCCTCGATCACGCTACGATTCACGGATACCCCTTTTCCGCGTCCTTTTTATCCCCACCGAGCGAAAGGGCGAAAAACGAGGAAGAAGGAGAATGAGTGAGAGAGAGAATGAAAGAGAGAGATAGAGAAAAAGAGAGAAAGAGAGAAAGAAAGAGAGTGGAAGAACGAGTGAAGAGAAGGGAGAGGAACGTAGCACGTCGAGCCTTCGGCATTTTAACGTTGCTCTTTTATAGCCTGTACACGTTAAACGTTCGCCTTAACGCGGGAGAGACCTTTTGAACTATCTCTTTGACGAGATGGACGAGAACGAGGAACTCGCGGGAGATAAACTTACACTGCCTCCGGATGCCATCTTTGAAACGCGGTTTAACTGCTGATCCTAGTCAATCATATTATTTTTTTTAGTAATCTATTTCAATTTTATGAAAACTTGAAATAATTTGTCTAAAGCATATTTAAAAAATAATAATGTTATATTTTTTATTTAAGATTTTTAATAAATAATACTTTAATAATTAATTAAGTAATGTACTTTATATATTTTCTCTAAGACTAAATTTACTCACACATTAATATGAGTTAAGTAGTACATTGCTCTTAATAATCTTCATTTTAAGAGGCAACATCTTGCTGATTGGATATTAAAGTTGAAGCGACTCTCAAAACTTGAGACTGTATAAAGAGGCTCCTAAAGACGATAATTGTTTAATTATTATGGATACGCGAACGCTTCGTTGAATGAAAAAAAAATATTACTTTCTCTTGCAAAGCTTTCTCTTCAAATTGCAATTATTGGCATGCATTTTTTTTATAGCAATATTCGTATGACTGAAGGTAGGATCAGCTTCATTTCACCATGAACAAATTCGATCTGAAAAAATAAACTTTCCTAATGGTATATCTGGAGATTAATCAAAAAGAGATACGTCGAAAGGTCACAACATCTTCAAGATTGCTTCTAGCAAACGAAATGTCAGGAAAACTGATGACGCAATTCCATTCTCATCATCGATTCGCTTCTCATTAAAGCCCTAATCTTCTGTCGTTTTTCACTACTGTCAAATCATATGTCAACCATGTGAGTCATTACAATTTATTATAAGCAACGCAAATATTTTCGATTGATGATTTAACTTGTTTATCAAGAAATTAATAAAAAACCGAGGAGAATTTTTTCTTTCCCGTTACTAAATTCTTATTGCAAAAAATTCCGCATCATAGCACTTATATTGCAAAAAACCTTACATATTTTGTACATCGATTGTAAAATATAAAAATCAAATATGTATCGCGAAAGCTGAAATTGTTTTTATCCAGTAGATTTTTAATCGCAAAAAATTGCTCTACAATCCTAATTTCTTCGAGACCAATCCTCGCGTCCGAAGGTCGGATCAAACTGATTTTGAGGGTCACCTAATACCCCGATCAACAATGCGAGAAAAAAGAACCCGTTCCTCAGGTCGTCGCCGTCCTCGGTGGAGTACAGACTATAGGCTGTCTTTACTCCGAGGCGCGCGGCTTCTCTCTCTCTCTTTTCTCTCTCTCTCTCTTTCTCTTTCTTTCTCTCTCTCCATACCTTCCATTCCCGTGGTGGAGGCCGCATACCTCCTTAGGATGCAGTATAGACCTGTCCATTGGCTGGTAGACACCGGTTCTCTTTTCGGTCCGGAGCGACGCCGACGTTCAATGATACCGAGAGAGTAGAAGAGACACTCTCGCGTCTGTTCCCGTCCGTTTAGTTACCTCTCCGCAGGTGCGTCATGCGGATCCGACGCGATTTCGCGAATACGTTTAAGTGAACATAGAACCTAGTGGTGCGCGGGAATATAGCACGTGCGGTGTCGTGACACGATGAGGTGATAAACCGTGTTGTGCAGCGCGGTATTTCGGAGCGACTTTGGAAGCGGTAAGTTCTGTGAGCTCCTGGAGAAGCGTGAGATAAGCTTTTCGAATTTGTGGCGTGTACCAATTGCCGAAAACGTTGATCTGGATGTTCACTTTCGACGTGAAGAGACTGATGAAATAACGGAGAGAATTTTCTGTAGGATTGGTGGTGATCGGTCAGTTTCAGTTCTTTTCAAACTCGATAGGTGTCAGAGAATGTTTAAATGCCAATGTTGGAGATTTGTTCATCTTAAAACAACTTAAAACAGCAAATGTGCTCAATTAGATTGGTGCTAGTTTAGTCTTTGTCTCAATTGCTGATTGAAGATTTTATTGTTTTTATTACTGACTGAATAAATGTTTATAGTGTTTCGCTTGGATTATTTCATCTTATGTCAAAGTGACCTATGATCTTCAGTTTTTACTCCATTCTAGTATGTGTTAATCATTGCGTAATAATTATTATCTTCAGTTGAATACACTGGTGAAAATACTTTACAGTTTATAAATTTATTGAAGAAAATAATACAACAGAAAAGTAGAGATTCAAATCAAGCATTGGACCTAAATATGATTGCAAATCGACGTTCATGCAAATCGAGGGATCGAGGTCGTCGATTGAGGATGTCGTCTTGTTCCTCGATCATTTCTTGAGGCAACGGTATAATCGTGCTTCTTCTTTTGTTCGGTGCCTGCAGAACGGTCATACAGCGACGGCACTAAAACCTGTATCGGTTATCTGGTTTCAATAATATTTATACGTCACATTAAAATTAACAATACAACTCCGAAAAACAGAAGAAATAATTTGGATATTTAAATATTTTAATATTTTAATGCGTAGCATTTTTTATAATTATAATATATAATTTATTAACGTTATAAATTTTATATTAATTTGCATTGCGTGTTCGAATTTTCGGGATTTGAAGGACGCGTTCTCAAAAATGCCAACATATTGTTACGAATAATTGAGCAGTCTGGCGAAACCACTTAAATCCGAATTTTTATTGTCCTTTTCGTTACTCGTCGCGCAGAAACCAGTTCCGGCAGTGAGTTTGCGGTCTGGCGAAGTCCTGGTTTCAAGGAACCGGTGTCAAGTTCGAGGAACAGGAAAAGCTTCGTGGGCGCGAATTTTTCGATGGCAATTTTCTGCGCGCGTGCTGCGTGACTTCCGTCAATTATGGGGACAAACGATTCCGGGGATCGTCGGAATTTCCAGTAATTCGAAAGACATGAGTCGAAGGTCTCATACTCGCGAACAAATCTCATAAAGCGTATACGCAAAATCCTTATTACGTGCTACGAAGAAGTAAAAAGTATACATGATTCACTACCTTCATTTCTAGGCTCATTTACGAGCGTTTGATAATTTAAAAAAATCTCTTATGTCCTTTGCGAAGCGTGCTGATGAAAGTGAAGATCTGCAGGAAGATGTGTTCGCACCGGAATATTTTTTTTCTTCGTCATTCATCCTGGCATCACTTGGTCACGCAGTGTCAGGATTCCAACCGCGTAACGTAACGGAGACCAGAGGAAGAGGGGTGTAACGGTTTTTTTCTTTCTCTCTTACTCTTTCCTCGCTTCTGGCTTCCTCTTTCGCTCGTTCCTGCTACTTGTCCCACTTGCGCTCCTCTTTCCTTCAATTTGGCCATCTGTTTTGGAATCGTTTTAAAATATAGGTCAAATGAGCTACAATCTCACCTCCTACATATTTTCGATTAATTTTAGTTATTGTTTATCTTCAAAGAAACAAGGAAATAGAAAGTTCTGCGGTAAATTAAACTCATTGTCAGTATGATTTGCAGAAAGTCATACAGGCTACTAAATAGTGAATTAGAATATTTAATAATATAAAATTCTGTTTCTTTATTAATGTCTAGTACTGTTTATCGAAGACGTAATCTATAATTTATCAACATTCTTTTATCTGCTTAAAGAAGTGTTACTTGGATTTCTGGAAAAAAATTTGCAAATAATAATGTATGCACATTATATGAAAAATTTCAATTTTATTACATAGATTTGCAGAAATTATTCCGGGAATTAATGATTAATACGTGATGTAACGTGACGTTATTTGCAAAAGCCGAACAATGTCTTGCTTATTAAATGTCAAAGAAATTTCTTCGCGCTGACTAATCAACTTACAAGAAGCAAGACATAAATGAAATTGATTTATATTCTTTACTATATAACAAAATTATTATTAATGTAAAAGAATAAGAATTATGTTGCAAACCAAGGAATTATTTTACATTATTTGTAATTCATATGCACGTCCGATGCGTATGTACATTTAAATCTCACAGACACACAAATGTTTAGTGTGATTGGTTCTTGTAAAAACATTTGTAACAGATTCGCTCGTCATAAAAATAGAATTGCAGTAGCTATAAAATCGCAATAATTAAACATTGGATAGCGATGAGTGTATGACGATCTTTCGTAAGCGTTAATTTCCAAACAGTTTGTTGCACGAGAATTGCACTTGGTTCCTTTCTCATTGCACAGCTGCGACCGCAGTCATCATTCAATCTCTCGGTATCATTTTATACTTGGCTGGCAGTAACGGTCACCTCTGTTTAAAGTTCTCCGTACGTGTCGCAATCCTCTCGACAGAGCATTGATACGCACGCGGTTTATCGTCGTCACGGTTTTCTCACTTCGCAGTTTTCCGCATTATTTTAAGTGAAGTCGGAGAAACTGAGTTCGTTTCGAGATAATGCGCTCTCATTAACGTGTGCATCATTCAATGTTCGTGTTAAATAAGAATTGCGAAATCATAATCGGGTCTTTCAATTATGGATCAGCTCTATAAGCGCTATAATATTATTTAATATTAAAAAAAAGTTCTTGAAATATTATGTAATATTAATAAAAAGTTATTATATGTCTATTTCTGATAATTATTATATGAATATTTCATATAATGAAATATTCATATAAATTTATGAATGTTACATCAATATTCAATATTTTAAATTATCGGAAATATTACAATTTAATGTAATAATTATAAAGTTTATGAATATTTTATGCATAATAATTCGCATTAATTTTTGAACAAAAATAATATTCGTAGAACATTTTCGTAATACCTATTTCACGGGTATTGAAATATTATACAAAGCGAACATATAACCTTATAATTGTTATATTATACAAAGCGAACATATAGCATTGAAATATTATACAAAGCGAACATACCACGAATATTATACAAAGTGAACATATAACATATAATATTATTCCAAGAATATTACTCAATATTTTTAATAATATTAAAAATATTGAGTAATATTCTTGGAATATTATTTTAATTTTTAATAATATTTATATAATATTCTAGAAATATTGTAGCTCTTATAGGGAGTTATGAGAGTATCGCTCGTACCTGGAAATTTTTATGTTCATAAATAAATCTTACATATTTAATATCATTAAATTTATTTTTCCTTTTCTTTTTTTTCCGCATTTTTCATATACAGTGTAGGAATGTAGAAATGTAGGAGTACAGGAATTTATTTATCTAACTTTATACACTCAGATTGTAAAACCGAGTGTTAACTTTTATAAGTTTGGAGATTTCGTTGAATGGGTAAATTTGCTCCATTGTCCGCGAATCTACATTGACTCACGTTCAACAATTAAGAGTAATTGTTCTACGTAGTGAAATCTCGCGCTTTCAGCGTATGGTAATTACAGGCCTCAACTTTCATTGTGCATTCACAGCCGAGTGCCATTACTTGATTTTCAATTCTGTTCGTTTAAGACTAAAGAAAGGAAAGACTGAAAAAAATTGCGTTTTGTCTAATCACGATGGCATAAAAAAAAACAATGAAATTCAAGACACGCACAGTACCTTGCCAGTTTTATGACGTAATACAACGTGAATCAAATAAAATCCAAATCATCACACAGAAGAAAACATATTTAAAGTTCGAAAAGGAGCCTTTAGCTCCAAAAAGTATGCAGTTGTCTAAAATATATATAATTGTAAGATTTAAAATCCTTATTAATACCAACAAATGTAGAAATTCCACGAACATATACATATGCGTATTATCCTCGTGCCCATCAGCATCGTCTTCGTATCCTTACCGAGCACTGCTTCTCGTCTTATTACGAACTCGCTCGTGCGTGCTCGTTCGCGTGTCGTATCCCTCGCTGCAGGAGATTGCATCTTGCATCGCGCGTAACACGCGCTCTTCCTCCTCCGGCGCGGCTAGGTAAATAGGGATTCGCGTTCGAGAGCTATTCTTAGGATGTACGAAAAGAAGGGGGTTGCACCAGGTATACGTACCAGACAACCGTAAATTTCCTTCCTTCGGCCGATTGATAATTACATCTTCCGGGGGACGCGATTCCCCCGATGGCGGCCGCGGCCGGCAGAACGCGGAAGTCGAGGTCGCTCTGCACGCACGAAGGCGTCGAGGAAATGCAGGGCCATTACCCCACGTTGTATGTCACTGTTGCTCTTGGCGGCGTCATTTCTTCCTAGGTGCTTAGTAGTAACGCGTCTCGCATCTGCCCACGCGATATCAAGGATAGGACTCGAGGCTCGCTGATGTCATCTCGTTGCGAAGTGGGAGTAGTAATTAAGAAGGCGAGCAACTTTTTACGACGATCAACTTCTGCTAATTCGCTAATATAATTTCCAAATTTGCAAATCAGCCATCTTCTAATGCAAAAGAATACGAATTATTCATATGCCTGTTCGATGCATTTAAATCCCATAACATACAAATCCGTCGATTTTTTAAAAACAATTGTAACAAATCGCTCGTCTTGCTCTATCAGCCGTCTTCTTATTTAAAACAAAAGATTTTAATCTAAGATATTAAAATCTCACATGAACAAAAGATATCTTTTAGATTTCTAAAAATGATATTTTGTCATGCATTAATTCTTTTGAAAAGTTGTGAAAAGATAGATTTCTAAAAAATATCTTATGCAACATTTTGAGATATTATTTCAAATATCTGTGAAGATGTCTTGAAAATATCTTTTAGAAATCTAGAAGACATCTTATATAGAATATCTTAAAAATACTTTTAACACTGAGAGAAAAAATTGTAGTGGTGGCAACTATAAGGGGACAACCATACAAATTTTGTTAATATAATTATAATATATAGTTAAGTGAACTATATTATAGTTATTGCAACTAAGTTTATGATTAAGAAAACTAATAAAAAATAGTTGTAATTACTTTATTATATAGTATACTACAACTATTTTTTATTAGTTCTCTTAACCATTAATTTAGTTGCAATAATATAGTTCACTATAATATAGTTCACTTAACTATATATTATGTTATAATTATATTAACAAAATTTGTATGGTTGTCCCCTTATAGTTGCCACCACTACAATTTTTTCTCTGCGTAAGATGTCTTTTAGACATCTTCTAGAAATATCTTGAAAATATTTTTAATATATATTTTGTAGATATCTATAAGACTGACGTTTTCTGGGATATCTTCAGACATTTATATAAAAATGTATATTAGATACATAATTTTTGTGCGATTTTGCACTTTTAAAGTCTTCTTCTCTAAGACATAAAAAGATTTCTCTGAGTAAAAGACATATTTCTTTTAACATAAATTTTCTTAGAGGATGAATTATGAGGCAGATCATTTTCTCCCTATAAAACATGCTACAAAAATGGCTTTCTTCGAACTCATACGACAGATTTCTTCAGGTATGAGCAGGTGAAGAACGTCACGCATTTCTGCCGTTCGATACAATTCTTCGATTTGATTTGGTCACGTCGTGCGTCGTGCGTCGTGCGTTTTCATATATAGATCGACTTCTACGAACTCCTGAAATGGAATCTGATTTCTAACGGCGTTTCACTCGGCGGAAAACGCATTTCGACGTCGTGCCGGCCGGCTGAGATTGCGGAGGTTGCCGGTAGTACCGGTCGCGGTTCGCCTGCACGGCAGACTTCTCTCTCGTGTAGAACGACTAAAAAGAATGCAGCAGTAAACGGCAGATAGTCGCGTTTAAGTGGAAGCTAAAGCGCCTTCGAATCTTGCATCCTGCTCACGCGATTGCCATTTCCTATCCGCACGCTCGTTTGCATGCGTCGATTGTAACTTTTCGAATAATGGTTCGACGAACTCACGACTAGCATACGATCCTACAGTGTATGGCTTCGATAATATTTTTCGACGAACAGTGTACATAATTTTTTTGCTTCGATAATTGTAGTCTAACTCTCTGTGTTGGAGATAAACGCTAATTTTATTTGTTGCAGTTTAAATAAGAAAAAGATAAAATCAATTATCTGATTTATGATTAAAAATTGTTTAAATTTCTATTTAAATAATAAGATATATTTTCTTTTCTATCACTAAATAATTTCTAATAATTTCTTTTCTATCACTAAATAATTGTCTTCATATTTTATTTTAATTATTGCTTTATTTATTATTTAACATTAACAATTATTAGCGGTTAATATTAGTTTTTAAATTAAATTTGATTAACTTTAATTAGCTTATCTCATTGTTTTGCTTGTTGTTGCTATGACTGACTTTTCGATAAAGCACGAATCGATCGCAGATGTGGGCGATATTACTGCTGTTGGTCTCCACGTGGTCGTCATGGGGTCAAGTGATAAACAGGGCGCCCCACTTCATCCAAGGTGGGGACATGGCCAGGTTGGCTGTGTCGGAGGGTGCACCACCTGGTGCTCCCGTTTATACCCTCCGTGGGGAGGATCCTGAAGAGTCCAGGTTGCATTACTCTATCAGCGGCGAATACTTCACCGTGAACAGGGAAACCGGAGTGGTGATCCTGAGGAAAGCCTTAGACAGAGAAGCACAAGATCTCATTGAAGTTATTATTAGTATAACAGGTAAAATTGCATAATCTACACTTAGAGAAAAAACTGTAGTGGTAACAACTATAAGGGGACAACCATACAAATTTTACTAATAGAATTATAATATTTAGTTAAGTGAATTATATTATAGTTATTGCAACTTGTAGTATAGTAGTTATATAGTATACTACAACTATTTTTTATTAGTTCTCTTAACCATTAATTTAGTTGCAATAACTACAATATAGTTCACTTAACTATATATTATAATTCTATTAGCAAACTTTATATGGTTGTCCCCTTATAGTTGCCACCACTACAATTTTTTCTCTCAGTGTATTATATAATAAAATCATCATAAATTAGCATACTTTAATTTCTATAATAAATAATCTTCACGAAATTAAAACAATTGCTTATATATTTCCTAATATAATATTAGATATTATCATAAGTTCTCGAGATCAAAATTCTCTTCACTCGAAGTTTTCTTATTACTATAAAATATTATATATCTTCAATGCTTATACAATATAATTCGATACTTGTATTGTGCTGTATATTGAATTGAACATAACAAAGTGATTTATTTTATCGAGTTATTTTAATGAGAGAAAAATCGATTCAGTTACTGAGGACAAGTTTCTTCGTTCCAGACGAAGGTATCGCCGGGTCGGAGCCCAACACGGTGTCTCTTCGTCGCGAAATAGCTGTGCTCGACGAAAACGATAATCCACCGGTTTACCATGGCCGGCCGTATGCAGCTAGAGTGCCGGAAAGTGCACACGTGGGTGGCTTGTTACTTCCTTCGGGCACGATCACGATCACGGATCGCGATGGTGGTGTGAACGCCGACGTTCACGTACAATGCGTCTCGGCGTCGCGCGACGACGACGTCTGCGAGATTTTCGACGTCTCCACGGAGAAGGTAATTAATTTATAAATATTAGAAAAATTTAATTAATTTAAGAAAAAATTACTCTAATTAAATTAAATTACAAAAATAAAGCCTTCAAATTAAATTAAGTAAAAATATAGATATCTTTAGAATATATATTAGTTGCAGTTATTATTTAAAAAAATTTCAAATTGTCTTATAAAAATAGATGAAAAATGATTTATTGAGATTATCGCGACGGCTTGTTTTAGCTCGCTGAAGGAAAATATGACGTGCAGATCACTTTGGCCAAACCGTTAGATTACGAGAGGAGAAATTCATATTTGATTAATTTGCTGGCTGTTGACGGAGCCAGCGATCCATCGAAGAGGTTGCAGGCCAGAGCGACCGTTGCCGTTGATGTCCTCGACGTTCAGGTAAGTAGGTCTTGATCATCACTGAAATAACCGTACACAAAGTCGGTAATCCTATATTGGATAATAACATCGTTTACGCTAAAATTAGCAAGGAATCATCAACCTGTTATTCAATCTTTGCCTGTCAGCGCGAACGCTATCAAATGAAGACTCATCTCGGTCATGAGTAACGTTTAGAGTTCATTCGCGTTAAAGTGATGAGTACCGCAGTTTTATTTTTATCTCGCATTCTTCGTTCTACTTATTAAGTATTTAGCATATCATTTAGATATTGATTTTTTAAGTTTAATCCCACTTTTTATTAATTTAACTTTAATTGTAAAAATATTAAATAATAAAAATTAATTAATTAATAATGATTAAAAAAATTGTGAGACTCATATCTCAATAATTACAATTTAATTTGCGAAAACGTGCAACCAAAAATGTTCAATTTTTAATGATTAAAGTAATGTTAATCGTGCTAAAGCAGCAAAGTCCAAGGCATTGTAAAACTTTGAGGCATTATAAACAGATGAGATAAACTTTTTGCATAAATTTTTTTCTTCAGGATCAGCCACCTGTTTTCCTGAATGCGCCTTATAGCGCGGCGCTTCCGGAGAACACCGCAGCTAGTCACACGGTTTTGATAGTACGAGCACGTGACGGTGACACCGGTCAATCAAGAAATCTGTTGCTGACGCTGGAGGACGACGATGCGGGCCACTTTAATCTCGATATGTCCCGCGACGGTGATGTCACGGTTGGCAAGCTGGTCACGACAAACGTGTCCCTCGATCGCGAGGATCCCAGGATCCTGCAGAACGGTGGCATTTACACCTTCCGAGTTAAAGCCACCGAGCTGATCAACAATGAAATACCAGCCGACACCGCGACGTCGATCGTTACGATCGTCGTCACAGACGTGGACGATCTGGTGCCCACTTTTAATGAGGATTACTTCAGCATCAGGATCTCTGAGGACATTGGAAAGAACACTCCTCTACCAGGTCTAGCTTGCTGAAAATCGTGTTCTTTCTTTAAAATTAAATACTTGATAACTGTATTAGTGTCTTCACATTACTAATTTTTCTTTAATTTTATTTTCTTCAATTTGTTTCAACTATTAAAAAACAATTTCATTATATATTTTTATAATAATACTTTATTGATTATTTATATTGTTGATTATTTATAGAACAGGAAAAATGATAGAGAAATAAATTTATGATTCTTCTTAGTTCATTTCTCTATTGTTCGTTTTTTGTTTCTTCTTTGGGAGGACTTTCTCGTGTTTAACGACATTGTGATTAAGCAGGTCTAAATATGATCGTGAGCGATGGTGACGTGGGCGACAATGCGAAATATTTCCTGGCGTTGCGAGACGTGCCGCGATACCCTGGAATAAGCAAAGCATTCACTGTCAGTCCTGAAGAGGCTCAAGGTCGAGTACCGGTAGTGATCAAGGCTAAGGATATCAATGTTCTTGATTATGATGTCGATGATCCGGCAAAGAGGGAAATCGAGTTCGATGTCATTGCGACTGTGGCGAGCGAAGTGGTTAGTTTCCTTACAATATTTAAAATTAAAAATACTTTCATAGCTTAATACCTTTCTTAACGAATTAATAATTAATAATTAATTTATAAGTGTTTATCAGAAATTATTTAAATAACTTTCACTGAGATACATGAATTGAACAAGGCCCACTTAACTCATTTTATTTTTTTAAAATTATTTAATAGATTTAAGTGAGATTTAATCAGGCATCTTGTCACCTATATTAAATAAAAATAATCAATTATTTTGTATAAAATTTCTCTCCTTGCTGATTTCGCTACCGCAGGTTGCCACCTGCCGAGTGCACATCCAGCTGTTAGATGCCAACGATCACAGCCCCGAATTCTCTCGGTCAATGTATAAACTATCAATCCCAGAAGACGCAGAACCCGACACTCTCTTCAGTGATATTTACGCAAGGGATTACGACAGCGGTTCTTTCGGCAATTTGACGTACACTCTGCGCGGTTTCGGCGCGGACAAGTTCCGGACCGATTCGCGATTGGGCGGGATATTCGTGGCGAAGAAATTGGACTACGAGGCGCAGAAGTCTTATTCCTTGACGATGGAGGCGACGGACGGCGGTGGTCGAGTGTCTGCCGTTAATATTCTTATCGAACTCGAGGATGTTAATGATAACAAGCCGACTTTCGAGCAGCCAGAATATTCCAGGACCGTTCGCGAGGGTGCTACCAGCTTTGATCCGCAGATGTTCGTCAGGGCGACTGACGTCGATGGACCGACTCAAGGCAATGGAAAAGTCGTGTATTCGATCAACCGACATAACAGCATGACAGATGATGTCTTCAAGGTTCGTCATTAAAATGTTTTTTTTTTATATTTTTTATTAGATTGATTATAAATTTATTAATGTCTTTCTTTAAATTTAAGAATAATAATTTATGTGTTTTATATTTTAGTAATAATGAAATTCAGTATCAATGAATGTGATGTTATACAATTATATTTTCATTCAACTTCTTGTGATAAACTATAACTTTTTCGTTAATATTTTATTTGGTTTAAACTTATAGAGTTTGATATTACACAGAAACAAATGACTATCAAATCAACAATTTATTGTTTCATATATAAGCAAGAATATAAAAATCTTCTTGGAAGAATTTGATAATCTTGATCAGATATAATTTACTTATAAAATTTCTTTATGTTAGCAAAACATGTCTCTTTGAGATTATAAATACTTCCAAAGAGATTTTATATTCTTGCTTATACATGAAACAATGAATTATTGATTTGATACTAATTTTTTTTCTGTGTAATTTATAAGATTAAAGATATCTATATATAATTGCCCAATTCTATAATAATAAAATTTAAATAATATTTAGTGATGTTTTTTAACGTTTACTTTCAAATATGAATTTTACAGATTAATCCAGATTCAGGTGAGGTAACTATGTCGAAACCGGTTCGTTCCGGGGACACTGAAAGGGGTATTTACGAATTAATGATTCGTGCGACTGATACCGGCATACCACCGTTACATTCCGAAGCAAAGCTTCTCGTTCGCGTCGGCGTGCCTGGGAACCAGAAACCTATCTTCCGAGGAAACTACAAGTCGAATTTACCAGGTCCCAGTACTTATCGGGCCAGGCTCTTGGAAAACGCGTCACCTGGAACGGAAGTCATTCGAGTGGTTGCCAATGACCCCGACGGAAGAGATAATTTGCTACAGTATTACATCGCGTCCGGTTCTAAGGATAATTTCGTTATCGATTCCAGGTACAATATAAATTCTATTAGATAATCAAAGTATTAGAATTCTTTCTTTTGTAATCCTTTTCTCTTTAATTACTTTAAGATTTGATAGTCAAGATATAATAAATTATTATAAGATTGATGCCAATAAAGTTAATAAGAGCTGGTTACAGTTCCGGCATCATAACTGTGTCACCTGATGCTCGCTTGGATTTGGAGACTGGTGATGAAAAATACGAGGTGATAGTGTACGCCGTTGATTCAGGCACTCCTGTCAAGGAGACTGCTACTACTACCGTTACGGTGAACATTATAGATGTAAATAATAAACCGCCGACATTCAATGAATCAACGTACATTGTTCATGTCTCGGAGCGCGCAGCCATCGGTACGTTGCCTACAATTATTTATTAAAAATCAGCTTATCTTAATATTTATTTTATTAAACATAATTTTTCTAATTGAAATTAAATTCTAGATTTTCTTTGCACAGTTATCATTAAATTCAAAAGTTATAATTTCTTTAAAAATATTCTGGTTTTATTTTAATATTTTAATATTTACTTTATTTACATTTATTTATTTTAATATCTTATTTATTACCTTTTATCCAAGTTATTGTTGCGTCACAATAAAGAATTTATTATAAACACAGGTGAACTCGTATTGAAGGCGGTAGCGAATGATCCCGATACAGACGCATATCTGGAGTACTCTCTAGTGGAACCGACAAAGGCTGTCGACAAGACCGGCGTGGCTTTAAAGAACACTGCATCTTATGACTACAAAACGGCATTTCGAATAAATTCCACGACCGGCGCAATAACTGTTAATCGAGTGCTAGATTATCAAGTGGCCGCTGTTGTAATATTAACGGTGCAGGCAAAGGACTTAAACGCTGTCGTCGACAGGGACGAGCAGATAGCGAAAGTGGAAGTGATAATTTACATCCAAGCTTACAGCGATGACAATCCGACGTTTACTAATTCTGGATGGTCGCCAAACAACCCGACGATAAAAATCACGGTTCCGGAAGAACAACCCCTGGGTACGACGTTGTTGATGCTGTCGGCGAAAGAGCCGACAACGGGATATTCGGTTCAGAGGTTCGAACTGGTGAGAGAGGATGATGATGAAGGATACGTTAATGTGGGTGTTCAGAGCGGTAACGTGGTGCTGAGCAAGAGGCTGGATTATGAAGTGTTAAATCAGAAGGTAGGAGATAATTCTTTTTTTTAATCTATAGTTTTATCAAACAGAGATCATAAATTTTAAAACCAGAAATTTTGTAACAAAATCTTTAAAAATCTAGACTTTGTCTCGCAAGATTGCGATTTTTTAAATTGTTAGTATTATTCTAAAGATATTTGATTCTTTATATTTATTAATAATGATATAGCAAATTATTATTGTTTATTCAATTCTTAACATGTGTTACAAGATATAAAATTTTGCTTTTATTTTCAGTTTATTCGCTTTAAAGTACGAGCGCTTGCCAGAGATTACGATATAACGCGAAAGATGTCGGAGGCTAACGTAATCGTCGAGGTGCATGATGTTAACGACAATAGTCCCGTTTTTGGACAGAAGGATTACAAAATATCTGTATTGGAGTCAGCTAAACCTTCGAAAATCGTGTTGAATGTTCAGGCAATAGACATGGATAGTTCTAAAACCGAACAGGAAGTTCAAAGGGGATATGGCGAAGTGAGATACTCCTTGACGGGCGAAAATGCCAATCTCTTTGAAGTGGAACCCATAATGGGCAATATTCAGGTAAAATTCTTCTAGTAATCTTTAACATTATCCAAATATAAATTCTAGATTACAAAGAATTAAAAAATATTTAAAAAATGTTTAAAAGATTCTGTTCTTTCAAAGCTAATTTAAATTTTAAACGCTAAATCTAAAAAATATTCTAAATATCTAAAATATCATAATTTTATAAATATCTTCTTAAATAGTTCTTATAGTTTTACCAGAATAAATAATGAAAATATTTCAGATCGCCGCAAATACGACTCTTGACAGAGAGAGACAATCTGTGTTACGTTTTTATATCGTGGCATCAGACATGCCTCAAGGTGGAGCCGAGCAACGAAGCAGTCGAGCCTTGGTGACGATCGATGTCCTCGATGTTAACGATAACGCTCCTAGCTTCGAACAGGAATCTTACACATCGGTAATTCCGGAGAACGCACCGGTAGGAATCAGCGTGGTGAATATCACGGCTACTGATCCAGATGAAGGCAAAGGCGGGACAATTCACTTCGAGATCATTGACGAAGGTGAAGCTAATGGTAAGATCATGATGTTACAGTCATTGTTAATTATGAATATTTCAATATTACAATAATTTTTTGAGATATAAAATGTGTTACATTTGAAATTAAAGATATTTTAGAAGTTTAAATATTAAGAAAATAACTAATGATATTTAATGATAATAATAATAATTATTTTCAATTATTGATATTTTTTATGTATGTATTATTTATGTATTTATAATCAAAGAAGACTTTTCTTTAATATAAAAAAAAGAGATATTTTGTGTGCATATTTGAGAATAATTTGTTAGAAAATTCATTGTACGATCGACTGTTTTTAGGATTGTTTAAAATAAATCACACGACGGGCGAGATTTATTCGGCACGAGCATTAACAGGCAAAGGCAGGACCGAACCGTATAACATGCGAGTGCGAGCGCAGGACGACGGCGATCCCGTTCTGTACACGGATGTGAATCTCATCCTGTACATCGGCGACGTGGTGAGCAACGACGGCGTACCTCTGTTCATCAGACCAACGTTGGAGGAGGTAGCCTACATCGCGGAAAATTCCACCGTTGGTAGTCCGGTGTTTCAAGTGGTAGCGTCTGATCCTGACGATCCGAATTTGCCGAATGGCAGAATCATGTTCCGTTTCCTGGAAGACGGTAATTTCGGCAAAGACGCGAGTGCCTTCAGAATTAACAGCGACACCGGACTAATCAGTACACGCAAGTTACTCGATCGAGAAACCAAAGACAGCTATACGCTGATCTTGGTAGCGCAGGATCTAGGTGAACCACCACAGCAAGCGACCAGAGTGCTCCAGGTGATCGTGAATGACATCGACGATCACAAACCGCATTTCAAACGCAACCTGGACAGTCCGCCGATTGAGCTGAACGTCCTGGAAGAAATGCCGGTGGGCTCCAAAGTCGGTGTGATCGAAGCAGTCGACGAAGATATCGGTGAGAACGGGATGATTGGCTATGAGATCATGTACGGAAACGAGGCGGGACTGTTCGTGGTGGAACGCCTAGAAAATAATTCAGCGATCATCAAATCGAACGGTCGTCTCGATCGGGAAACCACCGAGTTTCATTTACTGACAGTGAAGTGTTTCAAATATTCTTCTAAGAAATTGGACATAGTGCCGAAACCATATAACAGACAAGACCCGTCGGAGAGGCAGATACTCGTCAAAGTCTTGGACATCGATGACAATAAGCTGCGCTTCAAGAAGGACAACGTAACTCTGGGGGTTCGCTTGAACGTGCCAATCGACACTAGTTTGATCACTTTGGAGGCCTACGACGCCGACTCTAGTGCGTTGCCCATCAACTACAACATGAGTAAAGTATCATTCATCTCTCTGGTTGATCCCGCCATGTCACAGAAAGAGATACCGTCGCAATTGTCCTTGAATGCGCGCACCGGAGAACTCAGGACTACAGGCTCTATGGCAGGATACGCGGACGGCTTCATGGAGATGATCGTGTCGGCGAACAATTCAGTGACGCCGAGAGGCGAAACCAATATCACAGTGAGGATCTTTCTGTTGCGTGATCGCGACATGCTGAAGTTCGTGTTCTCTAAGCCGCCGGTTGAAGTCAGGAAGACGCTGGAAGACTTCGAGAAGGCGGTTCAACAGGCTCTTTCGTTGCCTATCAGTGTCAACGTTTACGACACACAGTTCTACTCGAAGGAGGACAATTCTCTGGACTTTTCGTCGACTAGTTCGTGTTTCCAGATGGTCGGCAAGGAGTCCTACGACCTGGACGAAATGCGATCCCTCCTGACTGATCCAAGGAATAAAGAATTAAAGAAAGTATATAGGACATATCACGTGGAGAAGGTACAGCACTGTGCCGCCGTGGTAGCTCGCGCTGATGCCTCCATGACGCAGATATGGGTTCTGGCCATTGCGGTCCTCGTCGGAATTGCTACCATAATCTCCAGTTGTACATTATGCTGCATGCATTCCAGGTAAATGTCAATCTGTTAAATATCTCTAGTTTACAATATAAACTACAATGAAAATTCTTTAAAAATGAATGTTTTATAAAGTTATTTTATTTTTGACAATATGTTATATTTTTTATTTTTATTTATTTTTAATATCTCTATTTTCTCATGAAAAATTATTGTATTATAAATTTACAATAATAACTATAATATCCAATTTTTGCATTTAACTATATTTAATCATCATGTTCTGCTTCTACTTCTACTTCTTTTCTTTTATTCAGCTTATTCTGTTTCTATTTCTTCAGTTTTTTTCATTTTTATGACGTTTTGCTTCTTCATGCGCAGTTTTTACTAAACATACGTATAGAGAGAAACATTTCTCACATTCTTGTGTGATATTTCTCACTATATAAACAAAAATTTTTTAAATGTAATTAGTTGGAATATGTAATTATTATATATTTTCTATACTGTGTTTTTTAATATCAAATATATTATTCTAAAATTACAAGTGTATATACAAAAGTGTATATACATTATAAACAAATTATTTTATGATTAGTAATTAAAGTGAAATTTTTATATATTTGTCATAATTAGAATATAACATGAAACATACCTTCTTCCATGCATTTACGTACAATTTTGTATCTATCAGGTTTTTCTTCAAATGTTTTACGTAAACTTGTATAAACTTCAGCTTCTTTAATGTTTGCTCCTTCCATCTAATATTATTAAAAAGAAATTATAATAGAGAATAGTAGAAGTATTAATTTATTTTAATTATTTTATTCAATTTAAGCGATTATAACAAAATGTATTTATTATAAATAATTAACTAACATATTTTATTAATAGCATGTATTATACTCATATTAATTCTGCATTAATTTATATAAAACAAATATAATGTTTTATATTTATTAATAATTATTGTATTATTATATTGTAAAATTATTAAATCTTTAATTATTTAATTATATTATTATTTATTAGGACAAATTAATTTTGTATTGTTGGACATTATACATATATGAAATATGCATAGCATATTTTTAACACTTACTAAATTTTGTCTTTTCATAATACAGGCAATGATACAGCCTGTTTTTTTCGTTCTTTCTATATTTGCAGGTTGGATATGTACGTTAGCTATTATTTCTTCCGGTTTGTATAAGGCATCTAAAAAATATGATCGGTTAATACAAGAAAAGCGTGTTTTTTTTTTTGCAAAAATGTTCGCTTAAATAAAACGAAATTTAAATTATGAAATAGTAAGGAAGCGATATGACTAATTAAAACGGGTAAAAAAGAATTGGCGAAATGGCATAAGGAGTGCAAGTTTGCTCCCTGTGCCAAAAATCCGGGTTCAAATTCGCCCAGAATAGTATAATTCTAAATCGATTTTTAATCGATTAAGCGATCGCCACGTAGGTCCCACGGATCCACAGATATATATGCAAAAGAGATCGCTTACGCGCTGACACAAACGAATGGCACGCGAAGAAGAAAAGAGAATTATTTTAAATTGATTAAAGAAACGCAGAAATCTGTAATAATATGCATGATCGTAATTTACCTGCAGTTATACCATTTTCACTCAAACAAGTTTTAGTACTCTCAACTTCATCCTCAATAGATGTTGTTGCATTTTTGAGTTTGTGCTCTTTTAGTTTTTACGAACTAGACGACTGAAACTTATAAAATATTCTTATTTTATTTATTTTATATATTGCTTTATATAACACATTATTTTGAAGAATTTTTCATAATTATTAAGATAATTTACTAAGAGAGTACTTACAGCAAAAATGAAAACACAGGCGTAAAGTACGAGACCTTTCATTTTGTTTAATTTATTTCTCTACTGCAATAAGTACAATTATTTAAAATATCCGCAGCTATATCGTATATAAATTCTCACTGCAATATATAAAATATATAGGTTAAGAAAACAAGATCACACAAATCAGAAATACAATATACAGAATTCCGTTTATTCGACATGTCAGAAAATAAAATAACACATATGACAAATGTTTGTTTCGACTTGTGTTACTAAATGAAGAGCACCCATTATACATTTGTGTATAATATATTATAAAAAGAAAAAGTAAATTAAAATAATAAAAAAGCTAAACATGTCATTAACATTTGTTATTTTTTACAATTAGAAAATTGAATAATATTAAATATTTAATAGTAATAAATCATAAACTAATGCGTATTTAAAAAACTTTTTGAAATATTTACGATCTGCTGCAGCGAATTTTTATAAAAACGACTTATACATCTACACTTCGTCACAAAGTTTATGTTGCGTTGAACGACACGTTACTGCTGGTTTTCAGTTCCTCGATTCCTCTTTATCTACTTCTTATGACACATCTTTTAAGTGTATAATGACTCTTCATTTATGTCCATTTCTATCAATGTAGATCATCTTTAATTTTAATTTATCTAGCTAGCTCTTTATTTTCTTCTAATTCTAAGAATCAGGAAAAGATGAAGAGCAAGTTAAATCAAAATTTAAAATTAATCTATATTGATAGAATTGCACATTATTAATACGTGTCGAAACAAATATTTTATCTTTTTCGACATTCAATAAGTAACAAAGACAGAATGACACTTATGTCGACTGTGACGCTGATGTCTATTTCAAGATTAACTTCAATTTTCGCGGTTTAACTTACATCTTTATCTTTTTCCAGTTCTAAGAATTAGAAAAACGTACAGAGTAAATTAAACGAAATTCAAATTAGTCTATATTGATGGAAATGAACATCAGGGTCACTTTAATCAACTTCTCTTAACCTTAATTAATGATTCATTCAGTCGGCAGAGATTCTTGAATATGGAAGGTAAAACTGTTATTAATTCCTTAGTGTATGACGTATACAAACGTCATGGACTAAGAAGGTTCTGAGAATGCAAGAAGTCCAAACGTTATAGACGTTATAGAATTAATCACCTTTTTTTTCTATAAATATTGTGTTATTAAAATTATCCAAAAATAGTTTTTTTTTAGGGTTTTAAGATCGAGGATTTCGAATATTTAATATAACATTTTATATTTTATATAACATTTCAAAATTTGTTTATAAAAATTCAAAATAGTGACATTAAGTTTCATAAAATTTTCAAGTATTTTATGAAACAAATGCGATTATTTTTATTTCTTTATTTTATTTCTTATTTATTTCACTGACAAATTAAATGTCAAAATTATTGCAAGCTGTATTTCTCTTTCAGATATAAGCGGCAGGTGAAACACGCTCGTTTGCGCGATCAACCGCGTCCGCCTCTCAGTTATGTGTCTTCTGGACCAGCCATGGTCAGTTCTGGATCTCATACAACTTTAGGTCCTGGCACGATGGTCACGTTAGGCCCACATGAAGGCCCATATGAATGGGGTGCTGACACGACTCTTTATCATCCCAGTACGCTGGGTTCAAGAACGTAGAAATTCAGGAAGTTATTAGAGAATGCCTTTACAAATCACAATTGATTTTTTCTTAGGCGAAATGTAATTGCTAGTAAATTGTTCAATTAAACAGTTTTGTAATAACATACGCGATATTTATTTTAAAATTAAATAAAAAGAAATTTTGTTTCTAAATTTTCATGAAGTTATGTTATTTATTTACTAAAAAATGTTTAAATTAAAAAGATTATATGAAACTGACGCTAAGAAGAAATCAATTAGAAATGTGTTTAGAAAAAAATGTTCTTGATGATTTCTGATAGAATTGTTGAAAGTACAACTTTTTATAATCCCAGGAGATCTTGAAGATGAATGCAGTAGTCTATGGTGAAATCGATGTGCATCGAAAACTATCAACTGTTACAATAATAAGAAAAAAACTATTAAAACGTGTAATTTATAAACTTACAGTTAAAGGAGAGATTGGAATTTGAAAGAAGAAAATTAATGGTGCTATACTCATAATGTAAAAAGTATTATACGATTTAAGACGCACGTATATAATGAAGTAAGTATATTTGTAAAATTTGATAATGCGTGTTATCTTTAAGTAAATTTAGATTAGACTAATAGTATGTAGTTATACAAGCGCAAATATAAGTAAAATGTAGAACTGTAAATTTTTGACGTGTTGTATATTTTACTTATATTACGCTTGTAGTATTATTAAGAAGCTTCAAGTGAGTTCTCTGTTGTAATATAATGTAATATCATATCGTATTTAAGACGAAATAAAATTGTACATTTTATAGTCGACAATATATATTTTCAGTTTGTATAAATTAGTTTTGATTCTTAGTTCCGTGTGTAAATGTTTAATGTAATGAATGTCTCTGTACATATATCGCAATTACGATAAATAGTTCATAAATTTCACCCTTTTTTTAGGTAACACATAATATCAATTTATATTTGTTATTATATATATATATATGTTATGAAATATATATGAAATTGAAAGTTCTGTTAGAATTGTTAGAAATGAGACAAATTTACATTGCCGAAAATTTTTTTGTTTAAAAACCGAGATATATGTGAATTGGATTTAAAAATGAAGAAAATTCATGTCAATCTCCACTATTTAAAATTGGTTTAAATCTCTTAAAGATTTGTTATAGATTGCAGCAGAAACCTAAGTACAAAGGAATAAGTACCTTCTCGCTTACTTCACATTCTCAACTAAAGCTTTCTAGTTGTTTTGATAACTTCATCTTGTAAACGTACATTATATCCAACACCGCCAGTGGTCTATGAAGCAATTCTCTGTTAAGAATGCGGCGAATCTCTCTCGTCCGATCTCTGGAGATCACGTGAGATTTCCGAATGCCTTCGACGAAAATGTCAAGGCAAGGAAGCAAGCCGAGTTGGATTCGAGCAGACCATAAACATGATATTGAAATGTTTGTCTGGTTACGTGAAAAGCAAATTGACATCATTCTTTTCTCCAAAAATACTTAACATAAAAATTCATAACAGAAACGAGTCACTTCCCGCTTTGATGATTAATGAAAGTTTGGACAGGCGATTATTGAACCCAGTTGAAATCTCCATATATCTCGTAGCTATATCCTTATGTAATTTTTTATCTTTTCTTTCGCCGCAAAATAATCTCTTTAAATCAATATGACATAACGTTTCTAAAATTTGAAAATAAATCTTAACAAAGAAGTTGCGATTAAAGCATGATAAGGAACTACAAAAATATATTTCGTTAAAACAAAATACTATAACAATTATACATAAAGATACTTTCGATGATTCAAGACAGAAACGTGAAGTGAAATTTTTATGTAATATTAAACTGTCTCGAGCATCGAATTATCAAGAGATTTGACAATCTTTTCTCACGTATCACGTATCTCGTATCTCTAATAATTATATTTTTAATTCAGTCTTAGCGCAAAAGACTGAAACGTTGAGATCCTTCGACGATATCGATATCCTTCGAAAGATCGATGCTTTTGTTCATGTTGGCCTTCGAGCTGTCGATCACCGTTGTGTTATCGCAATTCGCGCAATCTTTTTCCGTGGTCAGGATTATTTTTTGCGCATTAATTTCATACTTCTCCGTGCTGGCATAATCCTCATCGACGCCTATTTTATGATTGGGAGGCACGATAGCATCTCCTATAGTATCATCGCTGTTAATCAAATCTGAATAGGCTTCTGGATCGTCTAATATAAGACTTTCGTCTTTCTCGTTCTTATCCGAACGTTCGTCCAAACTCATCTCGTGATATCGCGTTATCGGAAGACTGGTTGTTTCTGAATTTTGTTCCTCCACGAACTTCAACTCTTCGATCGCAGAATGATCAGTTAAATGCTTGGTGATCGATTCCAAGGGAGTCATTATCTTTTTCGCAAATTCCTGCCTCTCCTCGGGTTCCATCAATTCCGATCTATGTATGATATCGTTTCTAGAAGTCACACAAAGTAAAATTATAAAATTCAAAATTAAATTAAATTTTTGCTAACAAAGATACCGAATATCGATTCAATTACTTTGCGATTAATATCAGAACGAAGGAATTATGAAGTTTCGACTTACAGCGGCAAGGCAAGCTTCAAATTTTCAAAGCAAACTAAATTGACGAAATGATAAGAATCAAAGGTAATTAGCGTTAAGTTGTTAAGAATCGCACCTGTTGAGCTGATTCTTCTTTCGAGGATACAAGTTTAGATGAAGTACCATTTGCTGCCTCTGCTCTTCTTCCGATATAGACATAGGACTAGGTGCAGTCATAAGGGGTATAGGTTGCGGAGATGGCGGATAAAATTTTGGTCCACGATATTGGACGGGTCTCCTCAGATCGTAATCGTCCGTAGACGCTTGCGGTCTAGGCCACGTCGTCTTCTTATTCTGTTCCATAACGTCGGTAATGGGATAAATGTCGAGCATTACGCTGAAAGGCTTTGGTTTTCGATTCTTCGTTATGGTATTCGTCGAATAGGAGCCGGCGGTTTCGTACTGCGGCTCTGTTATGATCGGTTTGTTGTAACTCATTAACGGTCGAGAATATATCGGATCGTAATAAGTGCTGTACCGATGTATTCCGCTCGGAGAGAATCTAAAAAAGAATGAATTTTTATTAGTAAGTCAAATAAATTGTAGATATATCAATTATTAATTAATTAAATATTATTTAATTTCTGACACAATAGCATAATGATTCATTCATCAAATAAAAGTTGTATATTTTACTATAAAGTAAAAGATCATCTTGTAAATGTACAATAACATAATCAAAATAATAAGATATAAAGGCTCGTGTATGCTAACAGCTATTTATAATTACAAGAAGGTCATTAAACCGAGCATAAAGGATGGAATATATATATTAATTAAAAATATTTTTACATAGAACATTTATGTTACAATAACATAAATTTCTACCTCCCTTGACTATTGATTTATTAATAATCTAATAATTTTAATATCTTAGATTCATCACAGTTTTACCAACTCTTTCTTCTTCTTTGATTACAAACCTCACGTTAGACGTGGCTAGGAGATTAACGTCCGCGGGGTGTTTCGGTTTGTACTGGTAAAAGGGATCGTTGTTGTACACCCCCGATTTGATCGGATAGGGGGGAGCCTCGTTCTCCTCCGATTTATCGCTACTGGACATCATCTCCCCCATATCGGGAATCAGATCGAACTTCTTCGGATTCATGTAGACGCCGGTGAACTTGATGCCGCGATTCGGCATCTCGACGTTGTTCGTCAGGTACTTGATGATGTCCTGGATGCTTCTGGACGAGTGAGGGTATCGGTATTGCGTCAGCTGTGGGTACCTCGGCCGTTTGAACGACGTCGGATGCGGCGTCTTGAATTCCCAGTGAAACGGCGTAGGTCGTGCCTCCTCCGTTCTTTCGTCCTCGTCCGAATCGGGATGTTTGTGCCTGCCAAATTGATGAAGAGTCGCCATGTCAATTCGGTCGGTGAGCAGAAATTACCTGACGCGTTATGTAAATTTTTACAATATCATTAATATCGGCTGTTTCTACGCGTCACGATGAAATGTAGGCGTGATGAACGACGTCGCGAGTCCTGTGTAACGTACAACTTGTAGAATCGACTTGACGCGCGCGCAATGGCACAATGTTACCTAACGTAGAAAGTATTCCTTCTACATCAGGAGAATGATATTCGCGATATTTTCGGGATTATTGATGGGAGAATTAAACCCCGATTTACTATCGCCGTTTGCGCGCGACGTGTGCTAATTCTCCCACGTTGCATCGCGCGAAGGTCGCAATATCGCGTTAAATCGACATTTACAAATCGTCGTTCGTCGTTCAAGTGAGAAAAAATCTTTGGTCTCTTAATTTTTGTTCATTTTGATAAATGACGAACGGAGAAATCGGACGTGCTATTAAGGAACGCGGGGATTAATCAGGATGACGTCGTTCACCTCTGTCTCACACGATAAACGATCGCATGATTGTCGAACAATTGCTTGGCCTCGGGTTCCTCATTTTCATTGGCATCTTCCACGGATTTCAGCACTCTCTTCCGCTGCTTGAAATTGTTCAGATTTTGCGTTCTCATCTCGGGCTCGCTCGCTTTCGCGTTGCGTGTCTCGAACAGCATTAGATTGTCCGTTGCATTTTGTTGCATGAAACTCTCGTAATTCTCATCGTCCGAACGATCTTCCATGGAAAGATCCTCCGTACGATTAATCCTGGCTTCAGACAGGATCGTGGAGTTCGCAGACTTTTTCGGGGGATTCGGTAATTTTTTCAGAGCATTCTGTAGTATGTATATGTGCTTTGTTTCCTGATTGATTTTACTGTTCCCCGACGTGGCGGACGTAAAATCGTACATAAATATCGCCACCTACGATGGTATTAAACTATTAAAATGCGAACATTTAAACTTTTTAGTAGCCTACTTGCAAAACGTCGTAAGTTTAAAATTTCCGAAATCGACTTTTTGATATTGTTACACTGAAAAAAAAGAGTATCAAATCAACAATTCATTGTTTCATATATAAGCAAGAATATCAAATCTCCTTGGAAGTATTATATTTATAATCTCAGAGAGACATAATTTGCTAACACAAAGAAATTTTGTTTCTTCATGTAAGCAAATTATGTCTGATCAAGATTATCAAATTCTTCGAAGAAGATTTTATATTCTTGCTTATATATGAAACAATGAATTGTTGATTCGATAGTCATTTTGTTCTGTGTACCCTGAAAAAAAATTCTGGTTATAACTGCCAAATGTATAGTGAAATAGTATGAATGAAATATTTTATATAACCAAAAATAATTTTATTTTACTAAATGTTTAGTAAGTATTATCAAATCTGGTATAAGTTACTAAACATTTAGTAAAATAAAATTATTTTTGATTACATTGATAAAATATTTAATTGATACTATTTCACTATACATTTGGTAGTTATAACCAGACTTTTTTTTAGTGTATATTCAATAGACTGTCCCGAACTCCTCTGATTTATTAATGATGTTATAATGCGATTATGGAACGTAATTATAATAAACGTAATGTAGTGTATTGCAATGTGATTTCAAAATGATTTTTTTATTCTCTCTGTAAAGCTTCCTAATTTTATTATAGACATACGATGTTTTGCAAGTAGACCATCGACTTGTAGCATCTGACAATAAACGAATAAAAAAAGTTCTCAAACAGATTGTGTTGATTAATAACATCAATATATTAATAAGATTACAGTTTTTAATACCTGCGAGGAGAAATGAAATTTAATACGTTCTGTAAGAGTTTTGTTAACTAAACATTGCACTACTTTTTAATAACTGAGAATAGCAATATCAGTTCTTAACGAAACCTTAATGTTCAATTTGATTGCAGAAAGAAAATGAGCGGTTGCAACGTGAAATTGTATAATCAACAGTTTATAAATCCGCGAACGATGTTTACCCAGCTTCTGAAACGGCGGAGATGCAATTAACCCACGTTTCCAACTGGCGAGCGACGATTAATTCAATACAGAAACACAGTTAACGCCCTATATGTGAAGTGTGCAGAAATCTTCGCTCGCGCTTGGCTCCCCATGCATGGAAGGGATACCCGAAGATTCGTGGTGAAATTACAATTCCACACGCGTCTCCGACATTAATCACCGGAGAAAACGCGGGAATTGTAATTACGCCTTATTGTTTCTCGCGCGTGGAAGAAACTCGCGAGGAACGCCGCCATCGTTTAATTATCATATCTCGAAGGCGCGTGCAACGAAATCATGCGAAACAGGATGCGTCGCGAGTCAACGTGCAGACGTTTCATCGCGCAAGGTCATTGTCCGATGGAAATTGTACGATAGAACGCGTAGCGACGTCAGTAATTGTGAGACGTGTACGAAGATGAATAATGTAAGTATCGCTTTATCTATTCAACTGTAACGCATTATTTTATATTTCTTTTCCTGGATACTTGACGATTTTTAACGAGCTATTTATAGTACACTATTAATGCTTCCTCTTGTTAAATAGGATTGTTATTTATGCAACTACAGATGCAATCGGAATATACGTTCATATTCACGTCACGAAGAAAGATTATCGATTGTTAGAAAGGTATATAAAAAAGTATTTAATTAAGTACACATAATTAAAATTATTTGTCGTAATTACAGAACTGCTAGCTATTATACTTATTTAATTTTTCTGATTCCAAGCTTTAGCTATAAACTTCAGTTGTGCATTTCTACATTTTTTAACGCACGACGAATTTAACAGATAATTAATAATAGAATCTGTAATTCTGCTCTCTCGATTACTCACCAGTATCACCGTTACCACCACCATAACTCCGATCGCAAATTTCCTCACAATTAAACCGTAGCGACTTCTGCTGTATCGATCACCGCGATCAGAATAAAGCCCTAGCTCGGATGTACTTATAGCTGATCTCCTGCCGGTTTCAAGCATCGCCTTCTGAGAGGTCTGGCGACTGATGTCCTTTACGATTACACATTGTCGATACTGAGCGTCTTTAATTAATCAGCTTACCGTTGACATGCCTCGCTGCGATTTGTCGTGTTCATTCGTTTCACCTCGTCATTGTCAACAGATGTAATCGCGAACGATCGACAGATGTTCCTTGGCAATGATTACTTTAACGAAACGAATGAAGACTGTTTCAGCCCGGTATATAGAGCTATATAGAGCACGCACGACGTTGCTCTTTCGCCGCTTCCCACGCAACTAACTATCGCGCATTTCTCGGCACGCAGTTTTCACTGGCGATTCCATCAGCGCCGTGAAGATTTCCTTTGTTCGTGGGGGAGGCTCGTTATGGTTAGTAGAAGGCAGGTGGTTATGGGCTACTTATTTCGATGCCAGACTCGAGTGCCACCGAGCGCGCACGACATGCGAGGAAAATCTCTCACCGTTCTGGTGCTTGACCTGCTAAATACGCTCCTAACGCTCTATTTTCGTCCGTTCATTCGCCAAAGCGACACCATGATTTCTTGCTCGTGATGTGCGCTTTTGTTACAGGTGTCCATATGCAAATATCAAGAATAATAGAAAACGGTCGAGCTAGAGCCCACGAATTTTAACATATTGAATTATACATTGAGATATTTATAGAAATTTATAGATGCAAGTCGTTGCAAGCCATACATAAAAATTAATATTTTTTTTAAACTGACTTATTAAAATATTATCCTTTAAATAAAAGTATTTGTAACTATTATGAGGGAGCCTATAAATAAATGTCGACTAATATATAATTAGTTAATAATCTTATATGTGCATTAAGCTTTTAAAATATATCTCAACAAACATATTTTTAATTAAACATGTTTTAATGCGTAGAAAGTTATATGTTAATTTGTTAATTTATTTAAGAAACAAAATAAAATTGTGCAATCACTGTTAGACGTATACGCATTGTTGTAATTGCGCTTTCAAATGTACATACATGCATCTCATGCCGATTAGAGCAATTAATACAATCCTCTACACGTCTCATTTTCACACTTTAAATGCATCGCTGAATTTTATAACGATGTAATATATGTAATATTTGGAAATTATTTCTGATTTCAATGTATGCTCAGTGTCGAATCAAAGCCACATACGTTAGGACGTAATGGTACGTAGGTAGGATTTTTCTAAAAATTTTTATTTCCACACTCGTTACACATGTAAAAAGACACTCGTTGGTCGACTAAATCGTTGTTTGAAAGAAAACAGTGTGGCGAGAACGATCGATATATAAAAAAGGCGATACTGTCTAAATGTTCGACAAATGATTTAGCGCTACCATCGTCCATTAAATAATAATCTTTGCTAATATTAATATTATGCATACTAATATTCAAGATTTCATTGATCGGTAACGCCGATTGTAAGCTGCCCACATCAAGCGGTTCTCATCGTTTGCGAGTTTCAAACGGGATATCTGGAATCGGGTAATTGTATCCTACGGATGGCCTGGGTGTCGTGGGCGGTAGAGTTGGGGGTGGTGCTGGTCTTCCGGTCGGTGGCGGTGAAGTTGGCGTGCTGGGTGTGATGCTGTAAATTGGCGTGGGTGGTGGTGGCGCCGTCACCGTTGGATATATCGGCCTCGGAGATGACGGTGGAAGATATGGTGGTGGTCGGGTTTTCGGTGTTTCTGTGGGAGGCTGATATGGTGTGTACTTAGTGGTTGGTTGAGTAGTCCTGGGCGGCAAATAGATACCCGATGTAGATTGGCTGTATATATTAGTCGAAGCTGTTGTTCTAAAAGTTGGAGTATATCTTGTAGGCGGTGGTGTGTACTTAGTGGTATATTGTGTAATTCTCTCAGTAGGAGGCTGTGGGGTGGTTTGTTTTATCGTAGAATACCTTCCCTGTGTAGACTCGTATGGTCCAATTTCGTATCCATATTTTTCCGTTGTTGTTGTTCTTGGAGGTGGCACGTAAGGAGGTCTAGTGGTCGGAGTGTATATAATCGTAGAAGCCGTCGTACGTATACTTGGGGTATAACTTGGGGTGGGTGGCGGAAGATAGGTAGATGGCTGGCGAGTATATTGTGTAATTCTTTGCGTGGTTCTCTCAGTAAATGGTGGAGGTCGAGTGGTATATTGTGTAATTCTTTGTGTGGTTCTCTCAGTAAATGGTGGAGGTCGAGTGGTATATTGTGTAATTCTTTGCGTGGTTCTTTCAGTAAATGGTGGAGGTCGAGTGGTATATTGTGTAATTCTTTGCGTGGTTCTCTCAGTAAATGGTGGAGGTCGTGGGGTAGTTGGTTTTATCGTAGAATACCTTCCCTGTGTAGACTCGTATGGTCCAATTTCGTATCCATATTTTTCCGTTGTTGTTGTCCTTGGTGGTACGTAAGGAGGTCTAGTTGAAGGCGGCAGATAAGGAGGCGCAGTTTTAGGTGGAGGTGGAGGAGGTGGTGGTGGCCTGGTGGCGGGAGGATATGTAAAGACTGATTCTGGTGTAGTGTATTCATATCCTGGTGTTCGGGGAGGTGGAGTCCTTGGTGGGAAAGTTTGCGGAGGAGGTGTACGTGGTGGTGGAGTTTGTGGAGGTCGTGTATATGGTGGCGGGGTTCTAGGTGGAGGAGTTTGAGGAGGCGGTATATATGGTGGTGGCGTTCTTGGTGGAGGAGTTTGTGGAGGTCGTGTAAATGGTGGCGGGGTTCTTGGTGGAGGAGTTTGTGGAGGTCGTGTATATGGTGGAGGAGTTCTTGGTGGAGGAGTTTGTGGGGGTGGAATATACGGTGGCGGTGTTCTAGGTGGAGGAGTGCGTGGAGGTTGAGTATATGGTGGCGGCGTTATTGGTGGAGGAGTGCGTGGAGGTTGAGTATATGGTGGCGGCGTTCTAGGTGGAGGAGTGCGTGGAGGTTGAGTATATGGTGGCG
>QKQZ01021767.1:0-12565 GCA_003595255.1 Solenopsis fugax | reverse complement strand
AATAACAAATTTGTTTGTATACAATAAAATTTATTAAGTTTGAAGAAATCGTTTTCTCTGTGTGGATTACGTCTTCTTACTGCACTTGTCAGTAATTTTTCCTCGCAATCCACCGACAGAATTCGCAAAGCACTCGGTTTAGCAGGATCGCGTAGCGTTGAAAGAATTCGACTGACGCTCGTTTCCATAAGGCCTGGTCGAATCGTTACCTTTGTCGCGCGTGCGAATTTTCTTGGAAAGCGCGCGACGTGTGGTATCGCCGATAGCAATTAGCGACGTGCAATGTGGCGCTTTAGGCACGCGTCGAGCGACAGGAAACCGATGAGAGGGGCCCTTTTTGCTGCCGGTCCCCGTCCCGGTGTGCGTGCGTCCGATGCACGGACATGCGGATCGTGATGTCAATTACTAACGAAGACAGTCGGTCGGGCTGACTGTCACAGGCACCGGTCGCGGTGACAGCGGCACGCGTCTTAAGACGCGTCCACGGAGACCCGCGAGAAGAGCGGCTATAAATCCTCCCTCGGATGCCTGGAACGTTTCTTGCCGCCGCGTTGTTGCCCGCTAATGCCCGCCAGCGTCTCCGCGAATCTGGACTTCATTAATCTCGGAGCGCTACCGTGTTTGTACTGAACGATAATGAATTGTCTTCATTAAGTCTAGCTAAGAAACCCGTTCTATTGCCTCTCGACGTCTTATACGTTAATGAAACAAAATGAGCAGAATCAATTATAATATTTTTTCTTGTTATAATACATGAGCTATAATTTGCAACAGAATTCAAGACAAAATTCCATTTATAATTTTATATCAAATTACGTATAAATATTCGACTGTTTCTTTCTTTGACATAGTTGGGTTATTAAAAAATGATATTGGTTATTAAGAAATGCATGTGAATATAATAAAAGTATATCATGGAGAATTCTTTAATAATATTAGTTTCAATAATATCTACAATTATAGCAAAATTTATTTGCTCATAGAAATAAACTTCGTAAACGCAAAAGAAATATTTGGTGCAAGTTATGGCATATTAGAAGAGAGCAAAGTATACATGCTACACAACGAACTTTTAATCGAAGATCCAATAGCATATCAAAATTTTTTAAGATTAAATAAAAAACAATTTCAAGGTTACTTAAGTAACATTTTAATTCAGAAAGAATCTTTTCTAATGCATCGGCATGAACATGTTTATTTTTGTAATCGATAGATTTTACTATGTAAAGACAAGGATATTTATTATGTTCATTTAATAAACAAGTAACTGCTTCCAGAACATTGTCATGTAAAATGTAAATGATCAGATGTGACAGTGAGTTAAGTTGTAGTTTATGTCACTTACAATTCATGGGTATTTATACACTGCGTATATTTCATCTTGTTTATTTACATGTTTTCTGTATAAAATTATAAATAAAATTCTGTCTCTTTCTGTTGCAAATTATAGATCGTGTGAAGAGAGCTCAAGAGTAACGTGATCAGAAATTTGAAAGTTTCTAAAAAAAAGATAAAGAGTTTAAAGATTCTATAAAATTTCAAAGTTTCAGTAAATTAAGAAGCCTCAAGTTCCGATTTATTTCACTTGGTCAGATTGAAATGTCCACTGGATAAATGTATTCCGCTGAGACCATCTTGCGCCTACTTAGAAATTTTTAGATGCCGATGGCATAATGTCAGCCTAATGGCGATCACATTTAAATTTCTATCGATTTAAGTGTCAGCACTTTGGTACGTTACAACGTGACGGCGTGCCATCGTGCTTGATAAGCCGTACTTGTCGCCGTTAGGCGATAATTTTATTTACTGGATTCTCTCATTACCTTCTATGGTATCTGGTAGGCCTTTACTGGCACGGCCACCAAGATAAATGACGTGAATGCACTCTTAGGTTCTATTTGCATCCGAGAAGGACGGTTGCTGACACACGACAAAATGATTTATCTCGATTTTAATCCATGGAATTAAATCCCAATCCAACGCGTGGGATTTCATTAATCTCGCTTCGCACAAATATGCGCATATTTTGATAAATGCACAACCTCGAATTCGGATCGCGCGATTCAAGAGGATATAAACTTTCAATTATCTCGAGATCCAACGGATAAAAACTATTATGTATTAAACTCTTAAAATCCGATGGCACCGACTTAGCGATCTAAGCTTTGCAACATTCGAATTTTTCCGGATCGCGAGCACACGGAATTCCAAAGATTCCCAAATGGAAATTTGCCCAATGGGCTGTTAGGCGATATCCCAGGCTCTTCTAGGGTCTGAGGCTACCAAGTTGCAGGTAATAATCGCACTTTCCTGCATAACCGGCGAGCGAGCCGATTGCTCTCGGCTCGGCTCGGGTTTCATAGAATTTCCGCTTGGCTTCCGAGAGAGAAAGAGAGAAAGAAAGTGAAAGAGAGAGAGAGAGAGAGAGACCCTCTCGTTGCAATATCGATCACGAGGATCGCAGTAGGTGTTCCACAACGCGGGTATAATAATAACCCGGCTTAACAAGGGCACGGGAGTTCAGGTAGGCGCTCTCCAACGGAATCGGCCACGTAGGTAGGAAGTCGAGCAACAAATGGGTAGGTGGCTGCTGACTGGCTCTCGGCTGGCTCTCGACCTCGTCGACCGCCACGATTAATACTTCCATCGTGCATTGTTCCTCGTCACGTAAATCTTCGGCCAGTCGAGATAAGCCACCACGGAAACCATTTATAAGACCGATTTATATCATTACCAACGGCTCCGCGGTTTGCCCAGCAAATATTCTCGCGTCAGCTGATCGTCTTACCGTTTCCTTTTCTCATAACCGCGCTTGGATAATGGGTTAGGTTAGCCACCGACCGAAACGAAGGGAATAATAGTTAGAGAGCTGTCTCTCCGATTCAGTTGTCAAGATTTACGGTGTCGGAATGAATATATCATTGCTCGATAATTAATTCTGAACAATTGACTACTCTATACACTTACAAACTCTTGATAACAGTTGCGTCAACAATAAAGCAGCATTATTATTAGCAGCTATACGAAAGGCAGATTCGAGAAGGCTTGAAGTACCGATTCGTACTTTACACTTTTCATTTCATATATTATTTTTTTCATCCCACCTGACCGATTAATTCCATTTCGATCTGTCGATAGAGAAGGGAAAGTTGATTAACAACGACCGTACCTGCCAACTGACGTTAGTCTGACTGTGCAACCGGCCGTACGTTGCATTTTTATAATCTACATACGATTATTCAGTCTATAATTTCGATATATGGGTCAATGTCTCGGGCCGCAATAAAGTATCAATCGTACTTCATCTCGTCCCAATCGCGCGGACGTTCCACTTTTGGTAGATTAATTTTTTCCTTCCCCTCTCCCTCTCCCGCGTCTCTTTCTCTTCCGCCCTCTCTCACTCATCTCATTTCGTTTTGTTGTCATTTTCGCGCGTTTCATTTCTTCGCAATCTACATATGGTTTTGCGGGTCAATGGTGCGCGCGCGCATAAAGTATCAATCATACCTCATCTCTCGGACCGGCCGACCAGCCCGCTCCGCTCCGGGATGTTGCGCGCCGCGTGGCGCCCAGGTATGTTCCGCCTCGCGAATATGAAGAGTGCCGGCAGCCTGGTGACACACTTCCCCAATTCTCGCATTGTTCTTCATCCGCGTGCACGTACGAAATAAATCTTCGTACGTGCGGGGTGGGCGGGAGTGAGCGAGGGAGGAAGAAAAGGGGGCTGACTGGTCCCCCTGGCCTCGTGACCGGCTCGTAATTGCGATTGCTTTTCGTGGGAGGGCCGGTAGATAATTGATAATTAAGCGCGCGCCCTCCTTGCCCCCGGCAAAGAAGCCGGGAGTACGGGAAGGTGAAGGGAAGAGGAAACGCAGGGAACGGAAGACCGAATGCAACGATGCCATTTCGGACTCGTGTGTACCGGATGCGGATTGGCCGGCATTCTTCACCCTACAAAAAAAAAATAATCTTAAAATAATCTAAGAGGAAAATAGTCTAAGCGCAATATTTTTACAGTTAGAGTAATTTCGTCTTGCATCTGCAGATGCAAATCTTGTTCTTAATATCAATTACAAGTTAATATCAATTCAAATAAAAAATAACACCATCTGAACAGCAATTTTTTTTCTTTTCTCTCCTTTGATCTGCTCATCCACAAAGAAATTAATGGCCTATCTTCTCGCACAATCATATATCTAATTTATAACAACACTGAGAGAAATGTTCGGTAAAAGCAACCAAAGTTTGATTATAGTAGAATAGTGATCAAATGAATTTTATAGTGATAGTTACTAAATATATAGTTGTTTTGACCAAACAATTTGTAGCCTTAACCAAATAATTATTTTCATACAACAAATTACAAAAAGTTTTGTTAAATGTAACTAAGTTTTTGGTACCAGTAACTATAAAATTCATTTGAACAATATTCTACCAAACGATTTCTCTCAGTGAAGTACTGTGATACGTGTACTAATATAGTCCTCTTAATACAAGAGGAAAACCGTTAGAATAATATCTAATACATTTTTTTGTAAATAGTCATCCTTTATTGAAAGCGGAATCTCTTTCTGTAAGAATTTTCGCTTAGAATATGGAATTACAGGAAATTTCTCTTTATGACTAAAATACTTTTTTTCGATGATGTTTTCATATATTATACTATCGTATGTTATATTCTGAATCTTCCATATCTATTGCAATTTAATTCTTTGAATATCATATATCAGAGAAACTTGAAGGTAATCATATTTATCCATTTTATCAGTGTCGATTAAGTTTAATCTTAGTTTAGGTGACGCTTCTTCGGAAGCAAACAGAAAATCGTTTACTTAAATGAATCGTGCGTGACGTTTTTAATTAATGCAAGTAAATCTTAATCTTAATTACGGCGAGTTACGAAATCTTGTCTGGAATGCGCACGTCTTAATTTAATATATATATTTTCATCCTGCTCCGCGTCACATTAATTCGCGTCGCATTCGGAAACTTCTATAAATGATTCTACAAGTCGTTACACCCGCGGTATGCCGACGTACGTCAATCGATCTTCGATGACGAAGTTTCAGATCGGCATTGAAATTCCATTTTGGCGGGCTTATCTTAATTTAATGGTGCGCACATTTGCGCAAACAAGCCGCGCATCAATACACGCCCGAATGTCTCTCAAAAAGGTTACAATGATCGTGTATCTCTCCTTGTTTCTCCGAGAATAACGGTTAATTATATTGAAAAACAAGGAGATGAGATGCGGGCTGCCTCGGAGTGTTTTTTAACGACTGTTTTTATGAACCCATGTGCTACATGCTCGCGAGACGAATCAATTTAACTTAAGCGGACAGGATTAATAATGTTATTATGTTGTGTTGTATACCCATAACAAATGGACCGGAATATGAATGGGCCACGATTAATAAATACCAACAGTTTTTTGTTTTCGACTCGTTCGCTCGTAGCCAATACACCTCGGTGAACTCGATCTTTCTCGTGTACACCGTTGATCGTAGCGCGCGATTCAAAGTGTTACAACGATAATTCAGTTTATTGCCTTGACTTTACTCTCCTCCACTTGGGATACGGCCGCCACTTGTTATATCAACCATAAGTTGCTGGTAATATTATCTTCCTCCATCTCTCTCTTTCTCTCGCTCTTTCTCTCTCCACGGGAAATGAACCCGGTAGGAACTCTATCGTTGTAAAACTACGAGTAATAACACTGTAACTCATTGTCAGTGGCCAGGCAATAATGCGGCGTCCCGCAGCGTCGGGTTGGTTGATGTCGCTTTCGTGGAAACGTGCATTGTCGCACGAAGGAAAGATACGCTGGCTCCACGTTCGCAGTTTCGCTTCCCAGGCTCAATTCGCGCCACAAATACTTGGAAGGACGAAGAGATTTTAAACAATCTTGTTAACAATATAAATAAAAATAATACAAGCAACATCGCATAATTAAATGAAACCGAAATACATTGTTTGCTATTGCAAATTGCATTAATAGAGTTTATAGTTATTTTACATAGAATCAACTTTCAAAATTTCTTATAGTACATAATTTCCTTAAAAAATATGACAAATATACTACAATATTTCTAGAATATTATACGAACATTATTAAAAATTAAAATAATATTCCGAGAATATAATACTTTTTAATATTGCAAGAATATTGTATTAATGTTATATGCCCGCTTTATTTAATATTCGTGGTATATTATTTTAATATAGAATATTATGAAATATGAAAATGTTCTATACGAATGTTATTGTGGTCAAAACTTAATGTGAATTATTATGCATAAAAGATTTTTTAACTTTATAATTATGACATTTAAAAGTCATAATATTCCCGATAATTAAAAATATTGAAATAATATTATTTATTTCTTATATAATAATCATAATATTATCAGGAGTGAGAAAGGACATATAACCACTTTTTATTAATATTAAATAATATTTCAGGAATATTATTTAATATTAAATAATATTGTAGCGCGATTGTAGGGATAATAATATTAGATACGCAACATACATGTGTCGCAGTTTCAGTACTTGACTCTTTTTTTTGTTGAGTGAAAATATTGAACATATCGTTTTGTTGCGTAACTACATCAAACACAGAGTATTCCATGCTGCGAATAATATTTTATTTTATCTACCATATGCATGAGTCATAACGCTGAAATTCAAGGTCTCGGATACTGCGTATTCATTGATCTCATGAAAAGCCATTTATGCGGAATACGCGATCTTATAATCGGGGGAAGCATTATTAGCCGACAGACTCTACGCTGTATGCACGTAAAGGCGAATAGCTAGGGGATTGTTATCTTCGTCACGAACACGAAGAAACATAACTTCGTCGTCGGGGGGATCGTTGCTTATCCGGCGGGATCGCGTAGGTGTTAAAGCGCGCGGTTCTCGCCCACTTGAATCGATTTCGAATGGACAGCACGATCGTTTCGTCCTATTGGATGTCCTGTTAACTGTCGCGTCGTTAACGAGATCGCCTGTCGAAAATTATAGCCTACTAGTACGTTTTTCTACCGGCATTCTCTAACAGTTCTCGAAATTTTTACAGAATGTTATGAAACTTCAGTTTTGAGAAATCATTATTTTGAAATATTATTCAGTTAATTTATTAATTATTTATTGTGTCATTTCCTTAAAAATTTTTAAGACACGTAAAAAGTCTGCTTAAATACGTCTAAATTATTTAGTTCATATTTATTAAAGAGATAAAAAATATTTTATTTTAAGTTTATATATAATCATTAATTTTAAAAATAATATTTATATTATATATAAACTTAGAATATTTTTTATTTCTTCAATAAACATAAACTAAATAATATACATGGAAGAAACAGTTTTTCTAAAATATTTAAAAATTTAACTGGATATAGATCTGAAAATAATTTTATTAGACCATTAAAATAATTACGTAGAATAATTACACTAATTGCTAGATTATGAAAATATTTTGCAATATTGTTTATTAAACTTGAATGTCCTTCATAAATATTTTGATGGTCCAATAAAATTATTTTCAGATTTATTTAGCTAAATTTTTAGATATTTCAGCAAAATTGTTCTTTCAGTATATATATATAAATTTATGTGTGCTTTTAATGAAATTTATGTACATGGAATTTCTTTCCATTAACATGCTTTAACTTAATTTTATTTCAAAGCCGTTCTCTTTAAATTCTCCAGGCAAAATTAAATTAAATACAAAGACGGATTTACAGGTGAAATTATAAATGCAGATTGGATTGTCACGTACGCAGTTGCTTATTTGTCACGTTCAACCGCGAGAAGACACGGTGTCAGTGAATAATTGCGGCTCATTTTCACGAAATTACGCGACGGGACGCAAAGTGCATTAAGGCGTTGCTTAATCAAGAGGCGTTCTGCATTATTTCATAACAGGACGAATCACGTCGGCGGCGGATTGCACAACCCGCCACGCCGATGCATTCACGCGCGACACGCGCGAACGCAATTCCGGCATCGCGTGCAATTGCCTCGAATACAATCGATCAATAAATATTTATGAGCCGCTCGAGCGTGTCTCGCGACGCGACAGATGCACGCCTGCCGACGTTTTACGTCGATGACGCTACAGACAGGATGGCTGTGTACATCCTTGTTCGAGATACCGAACAATTGAAATTTTTTGATCTCCCAAAATACGAGAGAAACGTACGCGGGAACAAGATTCTAAAGACTTAAGCAAAGTATTTCATCTTCGTAATATGTAAATTTCGCAGTCTCCTTATCAAAAAAGAGTCCTGTGATTCGGTGACTCGATCATTAAATTACAGTTACCTATACTGAAAAAAAATGATTAACAAGACGTATGATTGAGTGCGTTTGGTGAAAACAAGCAGAATTTCTGGTTGTTATAACAGGACTCGAGATTTTATAATTAGAACTTTTAATAGACTTTATTATCATCTGGTATTTCCAATTTTTTAGATTAAAAAATCTGATTATTTTGAATATAAAAATAGTTTGACACTAAATATTTTCTAAAACTGCAAGAAAGATTACTTGATTAAAATTTATTTATATAGATATTTCAATTAAGAGATTTTTATATAACTTGACTGCAAATAAATAAGCTATTAGGAGTATACCCATCGAGTAAATAATTTTTTTGTTTTTAAATATTTTTTTCTTTTAATGTGCAACAAGACTCGTTTTTTCAGTGTGACTGCGCTTCTATAATTAAAAAACAATTTTTATATAATCAGAGATTACACAAAAGTTCAAAATTCTCTTTATAATTTCGACAGTCTCAAGCCATAAAGATTTCGTATCGTACTTATGTAATTTTAACACTTGTACATTCCAAAGCTCCCTATAAATTATTCACATTCATGATTAATTTCACCTTTATACATTAATGATTCAGATCGAATTTTTGTTTGTACAATAGCGTAACTTTTTGTATGATGCAATCAGTTTTAAAGTTCTTTTTTGGAAATATTAATGATACTCTCAAGACATTATAACACTGCGTTGCATAGAAAGGAACGTACATACTCGCCGTTGCCGGAGTTCTTATGCTTATTTACGAGCACGTTACATGCAATGTTAATTCGACAGATTTGACCGTAAATAACGGTCGTGTATTCCCACACGGACCAGGTATATATTTATCTCAGTCTATAAAACTCATTCCCGCCGGATGTGCCGCAGTTTAGGTGATGGCTGAAATTTATGAACACAAGTTGTGGAATTAACGCGCAGCGAATTTTGAGCGCGTTCATCCACATGCACACACTTTTTTTTTTAATAGTCATTAAAGACAATTTTATCCGCGTGCGTAGATGGATGCATTTTGATACAAGTGCATGTCAAAAAGACACACCTAAATTCCGAAACTTCCGGGCAAAGTCCTATATATTTAAGCTTCTAATCTTTCAATAATATAATATCCCACAAACACGGCTCTTTCTTCAGAGCACGGAAGGATTTAGAGTCCGAGATCAATTTCTATTTGCCGATAGCATCTAGAGAGACAGAGTGTCTTACTATTGAAACGCGCTGGGATATTGGCAGATACGAATGGAGATACGTCAAATTAAATCCGATTCTCGATTCTTGAATGTCATAGCGATCAGTCGTGTTCCATCGATTGTTTCAGGAGAATGGCTGCCTGTACTCGCATATACGGTGGGGCGAAGCCTTCGTCGTGGTTTATAGCGTGACATGTAAGCGGAGCTTTCAGGAAGCCCGTGGACTTCTCAAGCAACTCGCGGATCTACGCCTGCCATCCTATTTCACCGCCCTTCTGCTCGGCAACAAGAGAGATTTGGATCATGCCCGGTAAGCGTTAAATCACGTATCGTTAGAAATATGATTAACGATTCCGCGCAAGGGGCGTGCGTGTATCTTCGGTAACGTCAGATGACAATCTCCCGACTGATGTACGACGAAATAAATCGCGCGCACACGCGTATCGTAAAAACAGTAACTATTAATAAATCGACATAATTTTTCGCCACTTTGTCGCGTGAGAGAGACCCTTTCGGCGAATCTCATGCGTTACTTATATATAATTATAATTAATAATCGTTCTTTTTCTGAGTTTATTTATTGGTATCGCCAGATGGAACTTGCGGAATTCGATATTATATTACCGCAGTTACGGTTCAATCTGCTGTTGAGTAATTGTTAATAGTGTACATGACACTTGAACGCACTTGAATATATTTCCCGCTTATTAATAAAATTAAAAGAAAAATGATGCTCGCGTGTTTGTAAATAATGTGCTTACACATGACCCATTTTTATCCGCGGCCTCGCAGCTCTGGCACACTTCGTCGATTGTCGTCTTTAAGGGGGTCTCACACGGTCAGTATTTTCGTGTCTAAAATGTCTCTCTGAATAAACTTCTTTTTTTTTTTTAATTCACTAGATTGAAATAGCAATACACAACTTCTAATATCGAACTTAACGGGAGATTATATCAAATGTTGAATACTATACTGAGAGAAAAAAATATCGTGAAACAAAAGAATTTTACTTATTTATTTGCAGTCAAGTTAAAAATTTCTTTATCGAAATATTTACGTAAATAAAATAAAAAAATAATTTTTAATCAAGTAATTTTTTCTTGCAGTTTAAAAAATATTTACTGATAGACTGGTTAATTAAGTTTAATAATATTATTAGCTTCTTTGTAAAATCATTATTTAAATGTAAAAAAATGTAAAAATATAAAATTATATACTTAAGAAAATATGTCTGTTTATTTTAAAGTAAATATTTTTACTTAAATGCTTGGTGTTAAGAAAATGTATTTTTTTTTATTTAAAAAATTTTCTCTCAGTGTAGAAGGACAATATTTTCTTATGCGAAATATCTTCTCTCGAAAAAAAATTATTTTCTATGTTCGAATTTGTCACGAAAATCAAGATCGCCGCTATATTTAGTGTCGAGCACGCGTTACAACTGCGATGCCGAAAATCCCATTCTCGGATTGCGATTTGTCGGATCACGGAGCTCATTCGACTCTGCCCGATACGGATCGTATGAGGGCCGCTTAAGTGGCTCGCTCGGCGCAAGAATTACAATATCATTTCGCGTCGCGCGATCTCCGATCGAGGCGACGCGACTTCATGTATCGCCCTCGGCGGATCGTCGATTATTCGATCGTTTCTCTTTTTCTCTCGACGTCGATCGTTTTATCCCGGCCGGATCGCACACGCGCGCGTGCAGATACGTGCGCCCCGGCCTCTATTAATCCTTGCAGTTCACTTTCCACCTGCGAGTAACAGGATCCTCGGCCGGCCGTTTCCTAGACGGGGTGTGAGATTTCGCGTGACGCCACGCGATTCGTGTTTTTCTAGGCGGCCCCTCGCGGCATTTTATCAGGTTGTCCCAACACGATTTTGTTGTCCCTTCTACGCTCGCGCTTACCACCGGTTCACGTTGCCCACCGCGAACCGGTTGTCTTCGGCGTCTCGCAGAAGAGGAAAATGAAGAGGCACTTTAATCCTTCACGTCTCAAAGTTACAGCCCCTAAATACGCACGTAGAGGAGATTTATAGCCGTATTATACAACATTCTTATCCTCGAGCGTCCGAGAATAATTCGCTCGTCTAATTTTCTAAGTTATGCCTTAATATTAATTTCTATGGCCTCTCCTGCAATTTGCGTCCGTTCACGAGCTACCGGAATTGCTGGGAAACTTTTTGCACGATGTTCCTGTTTGAGAAGAGATTTTGCCGCGCGTGCGTGAGTTTCTTTATTTTTATTTTTATTTTTATTTTTTTGCTGGCACGGCGCGCGCATTTTCGCAAAAACCAGTTCAATGAACCGAACGTTCGATCGGCTACACGATGACGGAGTAAGTTAATCGGCCGGCTGACACGTCAATTCCGGCGAGCGACTCATCCAAGTCGGTCAGACGGGACAGGTAAACAGATCTGGCGTGGCGAAATATTGCGTGAACGGTTTCTAGACGAGCGACGAACGACACGGCCACTACCGGGTGCCTCTCGTCGAATCGGCGGCATCCGATACTGACACTGCGGTCTGCGCTAGATGCCACGTGTCACGTTTCACGTATTGCCGTCGAGGATCCAGCGCGGCGGCGGTTCGACAAGTATGCGGATAAAAGGATATCATATCAAGGAGTTTGCCGCGATCGTTTCTCTCACGAAGAGAATTTTATCTTAGAATTCACCCTCGAAATCATGGTAGTCGTGAGATAACGTGGATTTTTTTTTTAAGAATTTTACTATATTTTTAGTGAAATTTAGTAACGTTTGGTAACGTTACAATTTAGTGAAATATAAATTAAATCTCTTCTATAATATAAAATGATTAGGGGAGACCGGGGCTATTCGTTANGGAGTAATTCGTAAAAATGGAAATATCTTTGTATGGGTATATGTTAAAAATTTACTTTAAATACTATAAACGCGTCCTAATGTAACGACGTTGCTAATAAAGTTTCGTTGGCGACGAAGTCATGGCAGTAAAAATTGAAGTCGTGGCAGTAAAAAATGTGTTTTGCGACAGTCGAAGTAATTTCTGACAGTCAGCA